>CM034147.1:291817617-291850117 GCA_019776745.2 Taxus chinensis | reverse complement strand
GTCATATATCATAAAACACATGGATCACTATATATATATATATATATATATATATATATATAGAGAGAGAGAGAGAGAGAGAGAGAGAGAGAGAGTGTACAGAACTATAAAAGGGCACTACCGCTATATGCTTTTTGCGGACCTCTTATTATTATTTACAATGTATGTATGTATCCCTCAATGAGATTTTCTTTCATCTTTTAAATAAAAAATAATCCATTGATGTTGAACTTGAATACAAACCCTTAAGAAAACCAAATTGGGGGAAGTAGCAAAATAAATAAACATAAAACAAGAATTTATATCCATTGATTTTGGATAAAAATGTAGTGTTTATCTCCATTTCTATGTTCCCATATAAGATCCGTAATCCTAAATACAAATTAAGAGAGAAAAGAGATAAGGAAATTTGAGGAAAACCTAATATAAGAAAACATAGAGATATTTAGGGTTTTGGAGTGTTTCCATAAGATCTAGGGTGGAGATAGAAATGATTTTATGGTGCATGATGGATAATCCATCTCCCACCAACCTTAAATAATTTAAATTGAGACTATAAACTATTTTTTAATTATATAATAATGGGATGATTAAACTTAAATTTATTGGTTAATGTCTTTAGTGAAGTTAATTTAATTTAGGGAAATTAAAGTAATTAAGTGGATTAATCTAATTTAATTTATGGGCCCTTCCATGAACCGTAAGAGAATTCCTACAAATCCTAATAGCATTCTTGCGAACCCTAAATTTGGGTCATCTGCCCATGACAACGAAAATGCCCTCCTCCATGAATCACTCTCCACATTCGGTGAGTGTCGTTTCCCTACTAGTCATGATGGTGCAGTCATTATGAAGCTTTAACCGATCTTCAATCCTTCACACATCCTACTGTAAAACTTGACTCTGCAGCGACGGGTAGGTGTTTCTAGTGGAGGTAACCCTGGACAGTTGGATGTTGGTTTGGGTGTTGACAAACCTGTTTGAACTACTCCATCTCCCCCTGATGTGAGTGTTTGGTTTAAAGGTTCTTTTGTTTAGAATGGAGACTCCCTTATTCGTGGGGTGACTCGAAGTAGTAACACTTCTTTATCTGGATTGGGATCTTGTGGTTTGAGCGGAGGACTCGGGGATGGAAAGGTGCATTTTTCTCCTGTTCAACTTGTTTTTAATGTTGGGGTACATAACGATGGTACCTCTTCTCGTAAGGAAACTGGATGCAGTTTGAGTGACATTTTACAGGGTAGGAGGTCCTTCAATCCCATGACTCTAGCCGACATGACTTGATGCATCACCTTTGGGGAGGAAGAACTTTATAAAAGTTGAACGCTACTACCTGGAGCATGACCAGATCTACATATTAAAAAAATTATATCCCATCTTACCTTTCCTTCATGAATGGATCTCCAAGTAGTAGATCCCGCTCATTTTTGGAAGGTTAGATGTGTATCCTTACGCTAAATTAACTTTTATTGTATTTTTTTCCTCATTAGTTTATGAAGACATCATATTAGGTAAGTTTTGGGTTTTTCAATCACGCTACCATGGTTCCCCTCTTTTATTCCAATCACTGAATCCTTCTCTTGAAAACAAATTTGGATTGGGCTGCCTCATTCACCTTTGAAATTTTTTGATCATGAATATCTAATCTCCATCGACAATGTTTTAGTTAACAGTATTCACATTGACTCCCAAACTACTAGACCCACACAACCAATATCATAATTCTTTTTGATCTTGACACTTCAAAAATACTTCCTTCAAACATTGAGCTCAAAGTACAAAGCATAACTTGGACTCAACCTCTGGATGATGAAGATTTACACTTCATATGTAGAAGGTGATTCAATTTAGTACATACAACGACTGAATGTGGGATGGAAAAGAAAAAAAATGAGATTAAAAATTAGGGAAAAATGCCCTCCCAGAACATTTGGTTTTTGATGCTAAGGAATAATTAAATTCAAATGTTGGTTAATAAGATATGACCGAATCAGTCCCTGAAACTCCTTTTACAAAAATTCTAGTTGTTGGTAACAAGGAGGATACAAATGGTGTAATTTAGACAAACAAAATTGTTTAGCTAATTACTTATAAAGAAACTAAGGAATACATCCTTCCTCTCATTTCTATGGATAAAATTACATATTTACCAATAGAATCTATTGAGGTTATTCTTCCTGTGGAGGAGGTTTCTGATGGGTGGAAAACATTTCACAACAAGAAAAAATCTATTCTCACGAAAATTGTTCCTTCTACGTAGTTTTATTTTTCGTTGTTGTGTAACTGTTTCTATTTGGTACTTGGTTTCAGGGCCGAATTAAGGTTTCGGACCGCCCTAGGCAGTACTCGAAGAGTACGCCCCCCAACCCCCCCTCCGGGACCAAAAACCCACCAAATTACATAATAAGAATAATTAAATCAAAATGCAATATATAATTGATGCAATTGAGAACAAAATTACTGCAACATAAAATTTAAGAGCGCAGTTAAGGTTTGATTACTTAGCTTTCGGATTTGGAGAAAGATCTGATGCTGTGTTGAATGATGCGGCGATGTCGTGAGATCCAATCATAGAACTAAGTCACTGATGGGCCTCATGATTCATCCCTACTAACACATCGTTACACCAAGTCAAAATCAAAATGCCGATGGAAACGTTAAAATGGCTGCCTGCAGCGGCATCAACATGCTTCTAAAATAAATAAAATACAACTATAGGCTGAGATGAAAGATGAAAGATGAAAACAATTAACAAATTAAAATTTACAAAGGCCCAAGGACGGTGGGTCCTCCTTCGTAGTTCATGGGCCGTGAATGATTGAATGAGAATCTCAATCCTTATCCCGTCAATCCTTCTATTTACAGTTAGGGCGTTGATAGTGTAATAGGTTACAGTCATAGTCCATAGAGTAAGTTAGTAATAGTAATTTGTAAACAGTAAAGAGTATTACAAATTTAAATGGCTGTGCAAGGCCGCAAGCCGCAAAGCAAATTAGAAAATTAGCAATCCATTAACCTGTCCCTGATTCATATCCGTGGACTACCTGTGGCTGTTTATATGATAATATATAGGTAATTTGTAAATTGAATGGTGCATTGGGAAAGCGCACCAGTTGGAAATTATACTGTTATATAAATATTATCAATGCCGACTCAGACTGCTGGAAAGCAAAAGCTAACATTGAAATTTGAAAATCTTTTAGAAATTAAGCCAGCCCTCCCTGTTCGGCGCCCTAGGCAACTGCCTAAGTTGCCTACGGCATGAAACGCCCCTGCTTGATTTGTCTATGTTTTTATCTTTTCTACGATGCCTTCTTGTACCTGGGTATGGCCCCAAGTCAAAATACCTTTATCCTCAATAAATAAATTACTCAACTGTATTAAGTTTAATTTTGGAAAATACATTTAATCAAGTGAATTAATTTAATTTATAGAAAATTAAATTAAACAATAGGACGTCATTTCTACAACTTAATAGACCTAATTTATTAGAAGATTTTGTTTGAAAATATAAGTAAAAGGAATGTAAGAACTCTTCTCGTTAAAATATTAATGGCCATTTTGAGCCCAACATATAGTTAAATTTTAATAATGAAAAATTTAACCTAGTTAAGCGAAATGGTAATAGATTAAATGTCAATGTTAGGCTTTATTAATTATAGGTCCATTTTCTTGAAAACTTTTTAAAAAATCATGCAGAATTTTTAGTGGGTTGCACATTACGGTAAATTTTCAAAAAAAAAAATTCCTTAAAATTGTTCCCTAGTTTTAGGGTCCATTTTGGGCACTATCCGAGCAGGTGCTATAATTCCATTCGAATGTGTTTGAACTGTAATTTCTACTATTAAAAATTATTTCCATTTGTTGAATGGCCAAATCAAGAAGAATAGAAATAGTAAACAAAATTATATTGTAAGTGAAAATTGCATCTAAAAAAATATATCAAGAAAATTATTCTTAATGAAGAGCATTGCAAAGAATAGTATTTCATATGGTGCATTAATTGACACATACTTGTAATGCACATGTGAGTAACGACTAGTTACACTAGAGTAAAGTCGTCATGTCACATTGGTTATCTTTACTTTATTTGGTTCTTTCATGTCTTAGGTGCCAATAGATCCATTAGGTGTCAAAGTTGTGTGTTCACTATTAATCTATTGTTTGTCATTACCATATTAATAATTAATTTCTCTGAATTATTTGATATGTGTAGTATATCAATAATCATGATACAGCATTTACTCCTTGTTCTTCGATAATTAGATGTTATATGAACTGTTTATAATGTATCATGCTTATTTTATATAGTACATATGGTTAATATACTCGGATACTCATGTAAAAATGGGCAACTCGAAACTTTGTTTACGATGGAAGGAATTGATGAAATGGACCTAACTAGGGGCATGCATTACAATTTTATTGTGTTTTAAGTTGCAACAATTGATTAACTACATGTAATCTGCAACTATGTGTGTTGTTACAAAATTTAACACCTCACATAGACTCCCATTCCATGTTTGTCTTCAGCAAGGAAACAAAAAAGCCCCGAAGTACTAATGCATTTCCTTTGTGAAGGCGGGAATCAAAGTTTAGGTGAAACGTTATATTCAGGAACAACAAACAGAGTTGCAATTACATGAATGAGAGTTCATTATTAAGTTACAGGTACCTCAAAACTCATTATTTATGCATGTTTAAATACATTTAATTCTGTTATTGAGTTGTTTATTTCATTATATAATCAATATCCATCATAAAAGAGGAATGCAAAAATAAATATACAACTCAGTTACAAAAAATAATGTTATTTATTCACGAAGAAATTCAATGTTTCCCACACAAGCTATGTTATCTATCGAAATTTCACCCTGTAGAGAGATGGCCACAGGTGTTCTAGGCTTGCAAAATTTATCTCTCTTTCGTAGATATAATAGAAACACCCCAGGTCTATGGGTATACCTATTTTGAAATGATTCTCCGGTATCAAGGCCAGTTTCTTATTGATGTATCCTAAACTAATTTTCTAGGGTTGAAGGGTAAAAGATGACTGTAAAAGGTTTTAGAACTGAGGTGATACACCAAATTTGTATCAGTTATTTGACTGAGTATATGTATAATTGATATGTGAATGAATTCTTGATGCACAAGCCAACAGTTTTCTGCAGAAAATCAAGGGTAAATACTTTGATTTATTGAGGGAGAAATATCACAACAATACTGCTAAGTTAAACATACACAGTAATATCATGCAGAAATTACTAAATTTGCAATAGGGTAAGATGACTAATAAGGGAATTCACATTCACAAGATTAATGGAACATACAAAAGACTCTAAATAATAGGAAAGGAAGAAAATACTTCACATTCTAAGGGAAAAACTGGCACAAACTGCTTCAACACCCCTGTATCTAAAAATTCATCTCCTTGCGCTTTGCCAAGGCACACAACATATAGAAAAATTGATTCACCCACCCTTCCTAAAAATAGGATAAAGTTACACTCTACCATACAAAAAGGCATTAATAGCCTTTCATTACATCACATTCAAAATACAGTTGATTGTTCTATTTTTAAGAAAAGCATGGGTGAATAATTTTCTAATAATAAATCTTGCTTGATGAGGAAGTCTCCTCTTAGTGCATGTAATTTTTTTCTTGTTGTTGATCTGTCCATTTGTGAAGGCATGCAAAAATATCTCCCTGTGAGTAAGAAAAATTAATTACATTAATTGCAATACTTGCAAAAATAATTCATCCAAACATCCACTTAATGGGGACCACCTCCAAGCTCAGGTTCTGATGTTGACATTCCTTTGTCTTCTAATGTGGTACATGAACTCTTTTGCCCTTTTCTTTAAATACATCACCTGCAAAATATAATACCTTTGTTCTATGCTAGCTCCATGTGGGGACCACCCTTGATATGTGCACTTGTCTTCATTTGAGTTTGGCCACTCTTGTGGACTTGGGACATTGCCATGGTTTTAAACATATAGGGGGGTCACTTTGTAAAAAGGACAACATTTCATACTCGGCTGCCTTTGTATAACACAATGTATATTATAAGGCCTGCCACCCTTTTGGTTATCATTGTACTATGTAGTTTGTCGGCTTTTGTATTTTGAATAGAATAAGGTAGAAATTAGCTTTTGGTTTGATCATTTCATAACATGATTTGGTCGGAACTTCTGGTATATTCGGAGCTTGGACGATAGTTGATATGTCAAATGCAAATAATTTTTAAAATAATATGGGCTGGCCCCCTCGTGACAATGACTCACCCCTCCACATGCTTTGTCAATGACATGGTTAATTCAAGTCGAGTTCTCTTTGATATTTGGTGATCAATTTCTGAGCATTGATCTGGTGTCCTTTCGATTTGTGGTCGTTTATCTCTTACCCATGATCATGGAATTTTTCTTTGATGGTTGTTGATCAGTTTCTAATCGTTGATATTTTTACTGGATATCTCAATTCGTCAATATTTGACTCGTGGTTAGGGTTTCTAACCTAGAGTTTAATGTAGTAAATGGCATCTAACCATGATGGTTTCCTTCGAGCTTGGGGATTGATTTGGAGACGTAGATCTTTGAAAGGTTTTATTTTCAGACGTTGATCATCTGACTGTGGTTGAGTTCCTTTGACTCGGATCTCAATTTTTAATGGTAAAGGATAACTTGACCTTTATTACCACTTCATTTGGATTTTGGCTTGAAGGGCGAAGCCCTAGAATTTTTTTTTTTAGACACCATTTTTATTTACTTTGTGAGCTCGACTCCCCTGTAAAAATGGTTCCCTGTTGTTTTCTACTCTATCCGAATTCTTTGAGCAAGGTGGTCGTTGGTTTTGTCTCCATTGTTGTGATCTTTGAGCTTGGCTCCTACTGTAGATTGATATTGCATCTATATTTCTTAGTCATTTTTCTGTCGACCTCGGCTCTTGAACTCTCTAAAAAAAATTTTTGCCACCATTTTGATTGTTTCAATCTCTAAGTAGTTCTACAATTCTGCCTCTATAGAAGAGTTCATGTGATATGAGTTTCCTTGTTCATTGTAATCTCTCCGTTAGATGTTTTTAATGTTCTACGAGATACCTTCTTATTCCTCTTCGACGAAGTCACCATATTTGTGTGTTTGAGCTCAATTAATTTTCTTTGTAAATCCCTTATGCATGTATATTTTTTCTTTCACTCTGTTCAAGCTTTCCAAACAAGATTCGGTCGATTTTCCACTAGTTTTCATCATCTTTGATCTCGGTTTTTCTTCAAAAGAGGTCTCTATTTAGTGTGGAGATCAGAGAGGATTCTGTAGATCTCAATTTCTTTGTATTTATGTGATCTCCTGACTGTACATTGATCATCTCGAAGATTTTCAAGGTTTTATTTGTTTTCGAGATCTCTGCTTGGTCTCTTGGCTGTCATTTTTGACCTCTTTGAGCTCAGATCTATGCAACTGGCAGCACTGTTTTGATGATGGGATGGTAAGTTTCAACCTCCGGTCATGGTAAATTCTTTGTCATTATCACTTTGACTTTGATATATTAATACTTTACTCCTTTTTGCATATTTTTTGTGATCTCGTGGTTCCTTTGGGGATGTTTGAGTGGAAACTCATTATGGGTCCTTTGTTTTAGTTCTGACCTGATGATCTCTGAAGGGTTTGTTCACCTCGACCCCAACCGGTAATCTCTTGCTCAATCCTTGTGCCCATTTTTAAACCCTATGTAATTTCAAATTTCTTTTCAAAAACTTAATCCTAAATATCCCGGACATGAGTATATTTCCTTTTGCTTATGATTTTTTTGGATGTGAAACCTTTCTTTTGATTATGTAATCTATTTTTTGAAGATTATAATGGTTTCTGGAAAATTTGATAACCACTTCACACATTTTCTTTTACATCTTTTTACTACTTGAATCAATTCGGCCGGGTAATCATTGAGTTTGAATCTTGTGTTTGTGATTTGTAATCTCTGCTTATTTTTAACGCTAAACTGACTTCTATTGTTCTGAAATGAAGAAACGTGGATCTCTGGTTTTCTTTTTCTGTAGTTTCTCATTTGTAGGTTCATCCTTTTAAGCTAAATCTGGGCTTTACATATTTCATTTCCACTATTTTTCTCATGGCTAGCAGTTCTAGTTTGCAAGCTAACCTCTCGTAGTTCTACAACCTCATGTTTTCTTTAAGTAGCTAACAAATATCATTTTTACAATTCCTATATTCTGGAACTTTGTTCTAATATGAAATTTCGTTTTACTTATCCTTGAGAACTAGAAGAGTGGTATTACTTGATATTTTCCTTCACTTTCCTTTCTCTTCTATGTTCAACTTACTTCCTCAACTAAAAATTCCATTTCATCAAGGACACTGCAATTCCTCTACTATAAGTTTCTAAAGATATCTGAACTTGTTCCTTGAATGCCTTGAATATGATATACCTTTAGTAAAAAAATTTCCCTTTCATGAATCCAATTCATATGATTCTACTAAAGTGTTGCAATCTTTGATGTATCTGTAAAATCATGCAACTGAATCTAGCTTTGAAGCTATATTGTAGCAGTATGTCTAATTGATGCTTTATTGTTGAAAATAGTACTTAAGGATGGTTGTAATTTTTAATACTATGAGATTGATTTCCTTGATTTCCTCACTATTTGGCCCTCCTGTAACTCTGTTCTGAGTATCCTTCTTCATTTTAAGTTGTAAAATGACTTTGAAAATTTGATTATAAAAACTGAAAAACTGTAGAAGTTAATCATTCACTTTGATTTTATAGACCGAAAAGGACATAGCTAAACATTGAAGTTTTGTTGATATATTGTACTTCCATTTCTTTTATGCTTAAATACTGTATTTGATCTAGATTATAGCTTTAGTATGCATGCTATAAAATTTAAAATGTCCATTTTACATGGCGAAGCCCTCTCAAAATTTTCCCAGATTTCCTTCTTTTATTTCTGTTTCAGCTGTGATAGATGTATTTTCTTGATTCATAATACAAAATGTATCACTTCTTCGGTTTGAAGCTAATTCGTTCTTGGAAACTGATAACTGTTATATGATCATGTCATGCTTTTCTACTTTCTGTATCACTTATTTGATTTACATGCAACTTTTAAAGATTGTATTAGTTAAAAATAACATGATGGAAAGATGTAAATGTTCATTTTTCATGGCAAAGCCCTGTCAAAATTTTCTTAGACCTCTTTCTCATTTTGTTTCAGCTGTAATCTTCTCTTTCCAAGTAACTTCAGCCTTAAATTCTGATTCTTCTACTTCACCTTAGAGTTATATTTTGAAACATGTACTTATATTTGCAAGTCTCTCCTTTGTTCTATACTGTAAATTCTTCTATTTCTAGAATAGCTGCTAAACTTTGAGTTGGATTATTCCTTCACACCAATATGTACTTATAACTTAGTTGCTTCATGTATCATAGGATAGAAGTCATTAAACTCTACAATCTTTATCTACAATGAGGACTGTAAGACATGATTTATTTCTTCTTCGCTACAACCTATACCTGAACACTTAAGAAAATAGCTAGAAAATATTTAGGGTTTTTTTCCTCTCTTATGTCCATGGTTTTTATTTTCTTCTCTCCTTCTTTCTGAGTAAGTAAATCATGTACGCTATTACAAAAAATTACTTCTATCAGTAGTGACTTTTATCTTTATGTAATTTATATCTCCTAAAGTTAAGAGATTGATCTGCATGAATTTAGATAGTATAGGAATATGGATTAACCCTAAGCTCATAACTGATAGTTTTTAGATTTTCTTCTTTTCAGGTATAATGCTTTCAGTAGTGAAGATGAAGAGGGAACAAAACTAGAGATGGAGATGCCTAAACTGAAGAAGAAAACCCCAAGACAATGATGAGTTCATTCATACTCTTATATTTTCTCTTTCATACATATGTAAATCTTTTTTTAGTAATTGTACTTTTCTTTTCAGTTACATCCCATGGCTTGTGTGGGAACATTCGAAAATTCATTATGAATAAAACATTGAATTTTGAAATTGAGTTGTGTATTTCTTTCTACATTTCTAGCTTTCTATATGGATTGTATGATGAAACTAAACAACCCAATAATATAATTGAATGTATTAATCATAAAGGAAAGAACATTAAAGAATACCTTCAACATCGAGTAATGAAAACTGATTGTTGCAATCTGCAATTACGTTTGTTGTTCCGAAACCTAACACTTCATCTATTCTGAAATTTGATGTCTTCATCAAGATAACACGGTTGTCCTTTGGAGCTTTGTGTTATTTTGCTGAAGATAGTCATGAAATTGTAGACTATGTGATCTGTTACGTTTTGTAATAGCACACATAGCTGCAGATTTCATGTAATCATTAAGTAATTTAAGAGTAACAATATTGTCTGAAATAAAATTCCCTAGCTTAGGTCTACTTCACCAATTCTATCCATCATAACGAAGTTTCGAGTTGCCCATTTTTGCACAAGTGTAAAAATTGTCAACATTTCTAGAGATCCTGTAGGGAAAGCTTCCTGCTATCTTGTAAACCAGTGCCTTGCTCTTGTCCATTGGGCATGGAGTCTAAATCATGTAACCAAAATCTTCCTTTCTGAATGTCCAACCCGTACAAAATGAACTAAAACAAGGAAATAATCTGGTAAATATATAACGTGCATGAATGCACTTATTGAATTGAAAAACAATGCAATGCGTAGAAACTGCACTTATTAAAGGGAAATCCTACTCTAAACAGTTAGTGTAAGATTTTCAATAAAACTGTTTGAGAAACATACCATTCATAGGAATGGGAAGTTCCTCTCCATTCATCCTCGAAAGCTGAAAAGCATTGTGTTCTTTGCAAGCTGAAATCATGTAAGGACCACTCCAGATTGTACTGAATTTTTTGTGTCTTCCTAGCTTCACATGATCAACATCCCACTTTAACACAATATCTCCTTCATTGAAGATTCTAAACTTAGCCTTCTTATAAAAAGTCTTCTTCATCTGTTTCTGGTTTTTTTCCATGTTCACATGAGCTTGATCTCTTAGCTCCTGTAATTCCATTAAATCTGCATAACGAACCTACAATGGTTCATTCCCAAGTAGCTCCATTTGATATAGAAAATCTTGCGTGGGTAACTCGATTAAAATAGGCATTCTTTCTTTTCTTCTGTAAACAAGCTTGTGTGGTGAATTTCTAACCAATATTTTAGGAGTCACTCTATCACCCCAAAGTGTTGAATTCAACATTACATGCTAAGCTATCTGGTTATCTTTGAGTGTTCTTCTGATGATCCTTAAAATATTCTTGTTATTACTTTCAGCTAACCCATTACCTTGTAAGTAATAATTACATGAAGAAATTAAATAAATTCTGTTGTTGACAGCCCAATCTATTACCTTTGCACGAATAAATTCTAAAGCATTATCTGATATGATAGTTATTAGAACACCAAATCTATAAATTATACCTTCATAAAAGGATAGTATCGAAGTTTCATTAGCATCTTTCAAGGCTATTGGTTCAGTCTAGTATGTAAATTAATCTGTAGCAGTAAAAATCCACTTGTGTCCTTGTGATGAATGTGGGTTTATCATTCCAATAAAGTCAAGACCCCACTGCATAAAAGGTTGATCAATTGAAATAGGCTGTAAAGGCAGCAAAGCTAAATTTTCTTTTCCAACAAAGAAAGCACATTTATTACACTTTCTGATCCATTAAAAATAGTCCTTAAATATGTTGGGCCAATAGTAACCAGCTTTCATAATTTTTAAGGATGTGTTACGTGCTAAAAAATGACATCCTGCAAGTCCTTATAGAATTCTGATAATAATTGCTGAATTTTATCATAGTCAACACATCGCAGTAAAATTCCATTTATATCTTTTTTGAATAACACACCATCAATTAAAACATAGGGTACAACTTGTAATCTGAAATAATTTCATTTATTCTTGTCCATGCCTTCAGGATAGATACCATGTTGTAGATAGTTAACTAAATCAGTCATCCATCTTGATTCCTGAACTTCTTGAGCATGTTCAGGTTGCTGATTTTCTAGCTGCACCATGATGTGTGATTGCTGATACGTAATTTCAGAATGCTTTTTTGAATCTTCTAGTTCTGCAACTTGTTGTCTTTCTATATCAGTAATTAGGTGTTCACACAAACCTTTACCTCAAAACTATCTTCACAACATGAATATCAACATCATACTCCATGACTTTCATTATCCAGCCTGCTCTTTTCTCATTCAATTATTTATTTAACAAGAAATATTTCACACTTGGATGAGAAACAAGAACATGATTTTTTTTGTTTGAAAGCATGTACTTAAAATTATTTAGTCCTCTGACTACTGAAAGTACTTGTTTTTCAAGAAATGTGTACCTTGTTTTGTAATCATTCAAGATATGTCCAAAGAAAGCAATTCGATGTACTATATTTTCATCATTAACCTGACTTAATATGGTTGAGATTTTTTTAGCTCCTGCAAGTGCATACATTGTAAAATCCTTATCAAAATTTGGATTTGTAAGAGTGGGAGCCTGAGATATGGCTATTTTAATTACTTCAAACCCTTCTCTCCCTTCGCTAGTCCAAGAGAAATTTTTCTCTTTCTTTAACATAGTTGTCAATGGTTTAACCAATGCTACAGAATATGAAACAAATCTTCTAACAAAGTTTATTTTTCCAATAAAACTTTGTAATGCCTTCTTATGATGAGACAATGATAACTGTGATATGGCTTCAATTCATAAAGGGTCAATTACTAAACCTTGCTTAGAAACAATATGACCAAGTAATTTTCCTTGATGTACTAAACAGATAGACTTTTTGGGATTCAAAGATATTCCAAAATTTCTACATAACTGAAAAGTTTGCCTTAGGTGTATTAGACGCTCATCTGAATTTTTTGAAAATACAGTAACATCATCTAAATAAAATAGGATGCATTTATTTAACAAGATGTAAAAATCCATGTCCATTGCACGTTGAAATGTTGCACCAGCATTTGAAAGGCCGAAAGACATTCTTTTGTAAGCATAAATACCCCACTTGGTGGTAAAAGTTGTTTTGTACCTATCTTCTTCTTGAACTATAATATGATTGTATCCACTCTATTTTTCTAGAAGAGATAGTCTATCTGAACCAGAAACTGTTCTCAAAATCTGATCCATATTTGGCAGTGGGTAATGATCTTTTAATGAAGCTTTATTAAGATCTCTTAAATCCACACATAATTTGATTTCTCTGTTCTTCTTCCTGATAGGTTCTTGACATGAACAAGATTTTCTATCCAACTTGAATGCTTAACTGGAAAGATAATACATGATTCGATCAACTTAAGATAATTATTTCCTCATTAGAGGCTCTATTTTGGGATTTACAGGCTTCTGTTTTTACCTAACTGGCTTGGAATTTGGCTATAATTCAATAGTATGTTGTTGTAAACTAGGATCAAACCCTTTCAGGTATTGGTATCTCCAAGAAAAAAAATCTTTAAATTCCTTGCAAAGATTAATAAATGAAAGTTTTTCAGTCAAGGAGCATACCTTTCCGAGAAACAAATTTTTTCCTTCATCAACTCAGATCTCCTCATAGTTATCAGCATGTGTTGACATCTTAGTTTTGTCTTTCCTTAACTAATCATCAGTGCTGAAGATGTCTTCTAATGTAAGAGGACCTCGAGGTAGCTTATTTTTATTTAATTGAACAATCTTTTCACCATTTAAGTTTTGTAATTTATCTTGATTTACAGCAGAAAATTCAGCTTCTTGCTGCAAAAATCTACAAATTTGATCATCATTTTCGAAAACCTTCCAATTCAAGTCATTATCAGGTATAGAAGGCATAACAATTAGCTTAATCTAAGGCTGAATTTTTTTATTTTCAATTTTTTCCAGCACTTCAAAACTAGCACCAATTGTTGCAAGTCTATCTGCATGCTTATTTTTTGTTCTAGGAATGGAATAGATATTAATAGCTTCGAAATATTCCATTAAGTCTAAACCTCTATGTCTGTAAGACTTCATTAATGGATTCTTACAAACATTAAAATTTCTTACTTGATTGATAACCAACTCAAAATCACCAAAAATATGTAGCATGCTAATGCCTCTCTTTCTAGCCCAAAGTAAGCCATGAATTAATGCTTCTTATTCAGCTAAATTACAAGTGCATGAAAATTGGAGACTCAAAGATGAGAAATACATTTTTTTTGTTGGGGAAGTGAGCATCAAACCCACTCCTTGTCCTTTCTTGTTCTTAGCTCCATTAAAATGAAGCTTCCAAATCCCTTCTACTACATTTTCTATTTTGGATAGCAAGGGAATTGGTGTGTTTTCCTCATGAAAACAATACACACAAAAAATATGTTCTTCAACTTCTTTAAAAGGATCATGAGCGTGTTCTTCATGTGAATTTTCATCCATAAACAGGTTAGAAACACCATATAATGCTGAAACATGAGTTGATTATCAAAGTCAGACTGGTCTAAGGTTGCATAATTAGCTAATGCATTAGAAGCATGAGGATCAATGTGAAATTTGGCCAATGGTTCAGAATGGATAGTAAATTTGGTTCCATAATGTGTAGTGAAAAACAAGGAGGACCAATCTGAAGAGAGATAACCTCCTATCGTTGCTGTGAAATGTCTAGATAAGCATATAGCAAAGTAAGGAGGTAAATATACAAAAATAATATCTTGTAGAATGGAAACATTTGGGAAAGCATGAAATGTTACCTCTAGATTTTTTATGACACCAATTGTATTATTTACAGTTCCATCCAACTGTAGAACATTCTTTTCTATAGGTTCATACTATAGACCAATTTTTTTTGCAATTGCTTTTGGCATAACTGTGTTACTTGCACCGCTTTCCACCATACAATTATGAACAATATGTTCTCCAATAATCAATGATAAATAAAATAGCAGTGGATTCTTGATGTAATGAGCATTTAAAAATTTCTGAACCATCCATTTAACCTCTTTGATGTGGTCTTGTTCCATTGTTTCAAGGACCATGTCTGCTTTCTGAACTTCATTTTTCTATTTTTTTAGAAGAAATCTGCAGCTTAGCTAGTTCATGAGAAATTAAATCTTGTCATCCTAGAATACTTAGAGCATCCCACATTGATATGTTAATATTATGCTTTTTCATTACACAAAAAATGTTAAAAGAAGAAACTTTTTTAGAGACAGATTCTACTGTTTTAGCTTATGCTTTAGCGAAAATTGATTCCGCTTCAGCTTCTTTTGATATCTGTGGTATAAATAACCTTCTTAGATCAAGCTATAGTTTTTTTTGCTACTCTTTACCAGATGAAACACCTATTCTTTCATGAGGAACAACAACACTGTTAGCTAGTTTTGGGCTTGTAGTTGTTTCTTTATCAGTGAAATTGGGCAAAACAGGTCTAATTTTCTATTTTTCCTTACTGCCACTTTTTCCTGAGCCCTAGTAGTTACTGCAATAAAATCATCCTTACTAAAACTGACTAAGTTCCTTTCAAGTGACTTATGAACCTAAGTATCTTGCTTCCCACCCTCCATTTGAGCCATGAACAATGTCTCAGATTGAGGTTATGCAACAAGACTTATGTTCAGAAAAGTATTTGGGCAAATTGCGGCTTAATGAGGTTGATTATAAGGTTGAAATCATTATTTTGTAGCCATATTAACTAGTACTAAAGCATTAGATGAACTAAGACCCTTTGGGTCAAACTACCTTTGCTGATAAGGTTGCCTATAATTTTTATACTGCTGGTAAGGCTGCCTATTTTGTTGGTTTTGCTGATAAGGAGCATGATAAGGTCTGCAAGGTAATGCAAGTCTATTCCCAATTGAATTCATCTTGTTCCCCATAGTATGAAAAGCTTTAAATACGTCATCTAATGGGGCTGCAATAACAAGATCTATAATTGTGATAGGTTATGGGATAGGAGCTAAATCCACCAAAAATTACATTGAAGGCCTTGGTGCTAATTTTTCGGCTTGAATAAGGTTGTTTTCTGCTTTTATAGCAATATCATAAGAATCCATAATATTTTCACCTCCCTTCGATTGAATCATAGTTGAAATATCATTGTTTAATGATCTTAGATAACAAAGGAAAGCATGGTCAGCTTGAGGCTTAACACTTGCTAGGATTATTTCCCAAGTTCTAGAAAAATGAATGTTGAAACTAGACATAAATTCACGAGGAGCTCTTCTAATGGTAGATAGTTGTTCTATAAGAGATAAATGATCTGAATTATCTTGAAATTGTTTAAGAAATTTATCACCTAAATCATCCCAATTTCTTATGATTCCAATCTCTAAATTTCTATACCATTGCAAGGATTTTCCTTTAAGGTATGTAGCTAAAAGTCTCAAAGATACATCTTCATGAATGATATTATTAACTGCACATAAGGCTAAAAAATATTTTATGTGCTTTGTAGGTGTAAACTAATTTTCACAAGTGAATGATGGAAATCTTTTCATGGCACCATTAGGGATATCATGATAAACTACAGTTACTAATGGGTTGCCATTAATAAAGGTCACAAAATTCCTAGGTGGTTGAATAGACATTGGAAAAATCATTATCTAAATAGATAAATTAATACGTGGTGATGGAATATAAGGAGGAGGGTTATTAAAACAAGGCCTATTATAAGGTAAAGTATTACCAAATCTTCTCCTTCTTGTAGAATTCAAAGGTAAAGAAATAAACACAGAAGGAATTCCTCTTACCGATGATCTTGTAGTTAGTTTAGGCATCGAACATGCTGCAATACTGATCTGAAATCAGCTTTACGGAGTCGCCAAATAGATCTTTAAGTCTTTAGAATAATTTTCTACAGCTTCCTGTCCCAAAAGTAACTTTAAATCTGTTGTAAATCTACTGTAAATATTTGTAACTGCATGCAGATCTGATTCATTGTCCCACAAGGCGTCCCAAAAACTATTATCTCTTTAAAGTGGACCCTGTAGAGAGATGGATGCAGGTGTTCTAGGCTTTCAAAATTTATCTCTCTTTCATAGATACAATGGAAACACCTCAGGTCTATGCATATACCTATTTCGAGGTGAGTCTCCGGTATCAAGGCTGGTTCCTTATAGATGTATCCTAAACTGATTTTCTAGGGTTTAAGGGTAGAATATAACTGTAAAATGTTTTAAAACAGAGGTGATACACCAAATTTATATGATCTCTTTGACTGTGTATATGAATAATTTATATGTAAATGAATTCTTGATGCACAAGCCAAAATTTTTCTATAGAAAATTAAAGGTAAATACTTCAATGTATTGAGGGAGAAATAACACAACAATACTACTAAGTTAAACATACACATTAATATCATGTAGAAATTATTGAATTTGGTATAGGGTAAGATGACTAATCAAGGAATTCAAATTCACAAGATTAATGGAACATACAAAAGACTACAAATAATTGGAAAGGCAGAACATACTTCACAATCAGAGGGAAAAACTAGTTGAAACTGCTTCAGCACTCCGGTGTCTAATAATTCCTCTCCCTATGCTTTTCTAAGGCACACAATATATAGAAAAATTGATTCACCCACCCTTCCTAAAAATAGGCTAATGTTGTACTCGCCCATGCACCCTATTTTTATCCTTTATTTAATAATAAATAAAGGAATAAAATAAAGCAAAATAATACAAAGAGGCATTAATAGCCTTTGATTACACCACAGTCAAACTGGAGTTGACTATTCTATTTTTAAGAAAAGCATAGGTGAATAATTTGCTAATAATAAATCTTGCTTGATGAAAAATTCTCCTCTTAGTGCATGCAAATTTTGTCTTCTTGTTGATCTTTCCTTTTGTGAAGGCATGTAAAAATTATCTCCCTATGAGTAAGCATAATTAATTATATTAATTACAATACTTGCAAAAATAATTCATTCAAACATCCACTTGATGGGGACCACCTCCAAGCTCAGGTTCTGATGTTGACATTCCTTTGTCTTCTAATGTGGCACATGACCTCTTTTTCCCTTTTTATTAAATACATCACCTGCAAAATATAATACATTTGTTCTATGATATCTCCTGGTGGGGACCACCCTTGATATGTGCACTTGTCTTCGTTTTATTTTGGCCAATCGTGTGGATTTGGGACTTTGCCATCATTGTAAACATACAGGGGGGTCACTTTGTAAAAAGGCCACCATTTCATACTCGGCCACCTTTGTATAACACATGGTATATTATAAGGTTTTCAACCTTTTTGGTTATCATTATATTATATAGTTGGTCGGATTTTGTATTTTGAATACAATAAGGTGGAAATTACCTTTTGGTTTGATCATTACATAACATGATTTGGTCAAAAATTTTGGTATATTCAGAGCTCGGACTATAGTTGATATGTCAAATGCAAATAATTTTTAAAATAATATGGGTTTGCCCCATCATGATGATGACTCACCCCTCCACATGCTTTTTCGTTAACATGGTTAACTCAGGTCGAGTTCACTTTGATTTTTGGTAATCAATTTATTAGCATTGATTTGGTGTCCTTTTGATTTTTCGCAGTTGATCTCTTACCCATGATTAGGTTTTCTGACTTTAGAATTTAATGTGGTAGGTGATATATTTGATCATGGAAGTTTGCTTTGATGGTTATTGATTGGTTTCTAATCATTGATCTATGTACTGGACATCTCAGGTTGTCGATCTTTGACTCGTGATTAGGCTTTCTAACCTAGAGTTTAATGTAGTAAATGGCATCTAACCATGATGGTTTTCTTCAATCTTGGGGATCGATTTAGAGACATTGATCTTTGCAAGGTTTTATTTTCGGATGTTGATCATCTGATTGTGGTTGATTTTTGATTACTCGCCTCTCGAGTTTGCATGGTAAAGGATAGCTTGACCTTGATGATCACTTCATTTGGATTTCGGATTGAAGGGCTAAGCCTTGGCAAAATTTTCTCAGACGCCATTGTTAATTAATTTATGATCTCAGATCTCCTGTAAAAATTATTCCCTGTTGTTTTCTACTCTATCTGAGTTCTTTGAGGAAGGTGTTCATTGGGTTTGTCGCCATTGTTGTGATCTTTGAGCTTGGATCCTACTGGAAATTGTTATTGTATCTATATTTCTTGGTCATTTCTCTGTCAAGCTCAGCTCTTGAACTCTCTGCAGATTTTTATGGCCACCATTTTGATTGTTTAGAGCTCTGAGTTGTTCTTCCATTCTTCCCTTGTAGAAGAGTTCATGTGATCTGAGTTTCCATCTTCATTGTAATCTCTCTGTTAGATAATTTTTTTGAAGTACTGTGAGCTACCTTCTTGGTCCTCTTCTAGGAAGTCACCATTTCTATGTGTTTGAGCTCAGTTAATCAACTTTGTGAATCCCTTATGCATGTATATTTTTTCTTTCACTCTGTTCGAGATTTCCAAGAAATATTAAGTTGATTTTCCACCAGTTTTCATCATCTTCGATCTTTGTTTTTCTTCAAAATAGGTCTCTATTTGGTGTGGAGCTCTGCAAGGATTCTTTAGGTCTTGATTTCTTTTTATTTTTGTGATCTCCTAACTTTACATTGATCATCCCTGAACTTTGAAAGGTTTTATTTATTTTCGAGATCTCTTCTTGGTCTCTTGGCCACCATTTTCGACCTCTTGGAGCTCGGATTTGTGAAACTGGAATCACTGTTTTGACGAGGGGATGGTAAGTTTCGACCTTCGAGCATGGTAACTGCTTTTTCATTATCACTTTGACTTTGATATATTGATACTTTACTCCTTTTTTGCATATTTTTGTGATCTCATGGTTCCTTTGGGGATGTTTGAGCTGAAACTTGTTCTAGCTCCTTCGTTTTAGTTTTTATTTGATGATCTCTAGAGGGTTATTTCACCTCAACCCCAACCAGTAAGCTCTTGCTCAATCCTTGTGCCCATTTTGAAACCCTGTGTAATTTCAGATTTCAATTTAAAAACTTAATCCTGAATAACCCGGACATGAGTATATTTCCTTTTGCTTATGAGTTTCTTGGATGTGAAACCTTTCTTTTGATTATGTAATCCATTTTTTGAAGATTATAATGGTTTCTGGAATAGTTTAAAATGACTTAACACATTTTCTTTTAGAGATCTATACTACTTGATTCGATTCGGCCATGTAATCACTAAGTTTGAATCTTGTGTTCATGATTTATAATCTCTGCTTATTTTTAATGCTAAACCGACTTCTAATGTTCTGAAATGAAGAAATGTGGATCTCTGGTTTTCTTTTTCTACAATTTATCATTTTCAGGTTCATCCTCTTAAGCTAAATCTAGGCTTTACATATTTCATTTCCACTATTTTTCTCATGGCTAGAAGTCCCATTTTGCATGCTAACCTCTCATAGTTATGTAACCTCATGTTTTCTTTAAGTAACTTATAGATCTCATTTTTGCAATTCCTATATTTTGGAGCTCTTTTCTAATATGAATTTTTATTTTACTTATCCTTTAGAACTGGAAGAGTGGTTTTACTTTATAGTTGCCTTCACTTTCCCTTCTCTTCTATGCTCAACGTACTTCCTCAACTGAAAAGTACATTGCATCAAGGACACTATAATTCCTCTACTATCACTTTCTAAAGATATCTGAACTTGGTCCTTAAATTCCTTGAATATGATATACCTTTGGTACAAAAGTTTCCCATTCATTTAGGAAATTATGACTTCATGAATCTAATGCATATTATTCTACTGAAGTTTTACAATCTTTGATGTATCTGTAAAATCATGTATCTGAATCTAGATTTGAAGCTATACTCTAGCCGTATGTATAATTGATGCTTTATTTCTGAAAACAATACTTAAGGATGGTTGTATTTTGTAAAATTATGAGCTTGATTTCCTCACTGGCTTTCCCTCCTGTAACTCTATTCTAAGTATCCTTCTTCATTTTCATTCGTAAAATGACTTTGAAAATTTGATTCTAAAAATTGAAAATTGTAGAAGTTAATCATTCACTTTGATTTGCGAGACTAGAAAGGACATAGTTAAACATTGAAATTTTGTTGATATGTTGTGCTTCCATTTCGTTTCTGCTTAAATATTGTATTTGATCTTCATTACAGCTTTAGTACGCATACTAGAAAATTTAAAATTTCCATTTTACATGGCAAAGCCCTCTCAAAATTTCCTAGATTTCCTTATTTTATTTCTATTTCAGCTGTGATAGATGTATTTTCTTGATTCATAATACAAAATGTATCACTTCTTCTGTTTGAAGCTGATTGGTTGTTAGAAACTAAAAAATGATAACTCTTATCTAATCATGTCATGCTTTTCTTCTTTCAATATCACTTATTTGATTTACATACATCTTTTAAAGCATGTATTAGTTAAAAACAACATGATGGAAAGATGTAAATGTCCATTTTTCATGGCGAAGCCCTGTCAAAATTTTCTCAGACCTCTTTCTCATCATGTTTAAGTTGTAATCTTCTCTTTCTATTTAACTTTAGCCTTAAATTATAATTCTTTTGCTTCACCTTTGAGTTTTATTTTGAAACATGTACCTCTATTTGCAAGTCTCTCCTCTGTTTTGTATTGTAACTTCTTCTATTTCTAGAATAGCTACTAAAATTTGAGTTGCATTCTTCCTTCATACTAATATCTACTTATGACTTATCTGCTTCATGTATCATAGGATATAAGTCATTGAACTCTAGAATCTTTATCTATAGTGAGGAGTGTAAGACATGATTTAATTCTTCTTGATTGTAACCTTTACCTGCACACTTAAGAAAATAGTTAGAAAATATTTAGGCTTTTTCACCTCTCTTATGTACATGGTTTTTATTTTCTTCTCTCTCCTTTTTTCTGAGTGAGTAAATCATGTAAGCTAATACAGAAAAGTGCTTCTATAAGTAGTGACTTGTATCTTCATGTAAATTATATCTCCTGAAGTTAAGAGATTCATCTACACGAATTTGGATAGTATAGGAATATGGATTAACTCTGAGCTTGTAACTAATAGTTTTTCTCTTTTCATCTTTTTAGGTATAATGCTTTCAATAATGAAGATGAAGAGGGAAAAAAACTGGAGATGGAGATGCCTAAACTGAAGATGAAACCCCCAAGACAATTATGGGTTCATTCATACTCTTATATTTTCTCTTTCGTACATATGTAAATCTTATTTTAGTAATTTTACTTTTCTTTTCAGTTACATCCCATGGCTTGTGTGGGAACATTCGAAATTCCTTATGAATAAAACATTGAATTTTGAAATTGAGTTGTGTATTTCTTTCTACATTTCTACTTTCTGTATGGATTGTATGTTAAACTAAACAACCTAATAATATAATTGAATGTATTAATCATAAAGGAAAGAACATTAAAGGATACCTTTAACATCCAGTAATGAAAACTGATTGTTGCAATCTACAAATACGTTTGTTGTTCCAAAACCTAACACTTCATCTATTCTAAAATTCGATGTCTTCATCAAGATAACACAATTGTCATTCGGGGCTTTGTGTTATTTTACTGAAGATAGTCATGAAATTGCAGACTATGTGATTTGTTATGTTTTGTAACAACAGACATAGCTGCAGATTTCTTGTAAACATTAATTAATTCAATAGTAACAATATTTTCTGAAAAAACCTCCCCTAGCTTAGGTCTACTTCACCAATGCTATCCATCATAACAAATTTTCGAGTTGCCTATTTTTCCACAAGTGCAAAAATTTTCAACAAGTTTTGGTATGTAACTCATAACTACTAAAGAAAGAAGTACACGTGAATAAAGATAAAAGTAAAAGAGTGTAGAGAAAACCCTTCATTGCCTTGCATTTTCTTTTAGTCTTCCTTGTTTCAAGTTCAAGCTCCATATTTGTTACCCAGAAGCTACATTGTACTTGAAAAATAAAAGAAAATGACATCAGTCGAGAGCTCAAGGTTTGATCTGTACTCATGTACTGTCTAACTGCATGCAAATAGATTTCTTAATATCAGAAGCATAAGTTATATCAGAGACATATACATAATTGATAAAAAAAAGTATTCTACAGTAGCACATATGATTCCCAGAATCATGAAACAAAAATAAAGAGAAAATAAAAATACTATGGAATATAAGAGAGGCCAAAAATCCTAATTATTTTCTAACTATTTTCTTAACGTGTGTAGGTACAGATTGCAGCAAAAGAGATCAAAACATGTGTTTGAAAAAAATTATACCGTCGAGTAGAGATTGTACTCAATGATAAAGAATAATCAAGAACAACATAAAAGGATTCATTTATGCATCTCAAATTTTGAGATATTCAGATCAACTATCGAAAGGAATAAAATAGATATCAAGTACAGATGAATCAACAGTGCATGGCAATGATTTCAGTTCTAGATCAAGCTAACAGGGAAGGAAAATATGTTGAATATCGAAGAAAATTTCATTCAAAGAGCTATGTCCTAGATTCATTTTTCTTGCATAAGATTATAACCACATATTATAAGCTAAGTTATGAGCAATTTCAGTTTTCAAGTTTTTCATAGACTTTCAAGCTATAATAACAAAAGATCATATCATTGGCATAAGTAGCAAGCTATTGAGTCATGATATAATCAGCATGTTGCCATTTTAGGAATGATAAAGTGAAGTGATTTTCAAAATCAAAATCAAGGTATTCACAAGAATGATGCAAGTACAAATCAAATCAAGGTTTTTAGTCAGTTCTAAAAATTGTCAATGATACCATTCATCAATCATGCATTCTTCAAGAAAATATAGATCAACCGATCATCATAAATACACTTCAATAAAGGTCAACTCATTCATATGTTTCACTTATACATTCAGTGTTGTATTATCAAAAAGCAAGTGAATAATTACATTTTCTCCAATAATACAACTAGTGGATATATTAAGAAATAAATACAAGATCAAGTTTTGTGAAAAAAACCAAACATATGATTAAGTATAAGTTCAATTTTGTCATTTAAACAACGAAACTAAGGTTTCTAAACAACCATTCAAGAGGGATTTGATATACAACCATACATCTTAATATTATTACTAGTAATCATTAAAGAGCAGCAAGTTACAGATCATCAGTTTTGTAGACAAAACGTGGTCCTTCTTCAAGTAAAGAAGAACAATATTTAAGATACAGTTCCAACTTTTCAAAATCTGAAAGTGGCTTTCTGGATGAAATTACAGAAGCAAAAATGCAAGATTCAAGGGATTAATAATAAATATGATGCTCATCAATTCAAAATGGTCACTATGTTTGCAAGGAACATGAATAAAAAAAGATAGAAGGGTATATATCCTTTGAATCCTTAGAAGTGCAATAAAGTACAAAAGACCTTCATTAATTTTGTAAGTCATAGAGAGAAGGCAAGGTACATCATAAACAAAGTACATTAAAGAATCAAAGGCACATTGTACAAATCGTGAGAGAATATAGATCTAGAGAGCATATTTTAGTTCCTTTCCCATTAACTAAAGGAACATATATTCAGTACAAAACTGGAGATCATAAGAGCTTCAAAGGCCCAACACAAATTGTAAGATCAACACAACACACAATCATCTAATGGAAGAATGCACAAACTAGCTATAGAAATATGAATTTTTAACGAGATAAAGGGATTAAAGCTATTCTTATGATATGAAATGTTCCAAAAATAAGAAGAGACAATTGTATTCAAGAATTCATTACAGAAGGTTGATTCAAATATAGATTCCCATCATTCCTCATGGATTAATAAAGTATGATGTGGTATTTTTGGCATAAGCGTATGACCACAAGTTCTACAAACACTAGAATGCATGCCTCGGTTATCATGTATGTGGTTTCCAACAGAAAGATAATAATTCAGGATCCATAAACTTTAAAAAGTTTGAGTGCATATATCTTCAGAGTCAGATTAAGCTGGATATAGAAGTAAAGAGATTACCCATAGTTTATGCAGTGATAAACTACATGAATTCATTCCATTAAATGATGTCATGACAATCTTTATCATCAAATGAATGCCATGAAGAATACAACAGTTTTTAAAATGATTAGTTTGCATATGTGGTTAGTATTCAAATGGTCAAAAAAAACTATAAGTATATGCCTACAAATGTCCAAATAAGATTATTCAAATATCATAAGGCAAAGAACAACCTAGTCCAAATATACATGTGTGAATTAAATCCACATTATCTTTTCCTGCATCTTAATAGTCATGATTTTTAAGAAGAAATATAGGTTTCCAGATCACGATAAGATATCCAAGGTACACAACATCATAACTTTCCTCTACAGTAGGGTATATTCCTAGAAACCATGGAGAGAACACTAACTTCTTGCATCATACTTACCAACACAAAGTGGGGTGCAATTTCTCTTCATATACGGGTTAGCATTAAAGCTAGAAGAACATAATACACATTTCATAGAATGAAGTTTCAACATATACATATCCTGAATAAATTGATACAACTAGGCAACAGTCATCAGCAAGGGAGAAGCTCCATCATCTCAAAATGTTTATAACAAGAGCTCTAGGTCATAGTAGACCAACAACTACAAATCTATCTCAGCAACTAGCTTCCTTCAAATAGGTTCAATTTTTGAATACTAAAGGTGAGAAGTTCTAATAGTGAATATTCAATATCACAAACAAATAGAGTTTCAAAAAGCACATAAATGGATAAATGAGAGCTATATACATGCTACAAAACAAAATATTGGTTACAAAATCCATCAATTCTCAATGTAGTATAAAGGATCTTAACAGAGTTCCCCATTTACATGCTCACCATACTATATAGATAATAAGAGTATAGTCATGCAGAGTGAAGCCCAAAGTGAACAACACAGTTCCTATTATACAAAACCTAGATCCAAATTTAGGGTTTAATACGCTGTGGAATTACAGAGGTTTTTATCCCATTTAAAATCAAAATAACACTGAAATTATCAAAAAACTCATAAAGTTTTAAACCAGAAGAAATAACGACCCGTTGAGCTAGAAAAACTAAATAAATGTATCTAGGTTCAAGGGGAAAAGAAAAACAATCAAACCCAGGTAATAGATAGAGAGTTATGCATGATACAAGAAACAAAGAGGAAAGTAAGTATTTCAAAATTCAATGCATGTAGAAACCAAAAAATACAATACGAAGAAGCTAGTAAAAATTGAGAAGATGCGGCCTTACCTGATCTTTCAACATTCATGCAAAGAGTTCCATCTTTTAATTCAAAAAATAATTCGAATAGATCAAATAATGGTGGTACACCATGGCTAGAACCAGAGTCTCCAAGAGCCAACCACAACAAACAATACAAGGTTAAAACTCTGAAGACAAAGAAGATGTAAAATAGATACCGAGATGGAAATGAAAGGGTAGATTTTACTTACTAGAAATAATTGTGCCAACCGAGCTCAAAACGAGGTTTAAATTAAAATGCCATCACCGAGCTAGCAAATGGGGTTTCAAAACTTGAACCAGAGCTCCAACAGGCAGAATCAAACCAGAACTCGGTAATATATTCACAATTCTTGGTTTTAAAACCAACAATATTTTTGGTGGAGTTACGTGTGAGCTCTCCAAGGAAGCAATTAAGAGAAATGGCCAACGCCATTGGGAATTGCAACATCACATAGAGCATGATGGCCAAGTCTGAATGATAAATAAAACAAGGACATATACAGTGAGCTCAAGATACCAAAAAAATTGTAATCTGGAACGAATTTTCCATGGTTGTACTAGCCTTTGGCTCAAACTTCTCAAATGACCAAATGGTGAGACAAATTTCCATTTTTTTACCTTAACCAATGGGTTAGGTGAAGTTAACTCATCATATAATCGACGGCCAAGATGATCATAGGATGAAAAATAAAACGACCAATATTTCAAACCAATGCTAACTACCCCACCTACCATGGTGAGAGGATCAAAGGTTCAGAATCAAATTATCTCAGAGATAAAAAGATGTAGATTAAATCCATAGTCCATTTACCTCTCTTTCGGATCCAGAAAAATCAACTTCGGATATCAAATAGTTCGAAGATCGACGATCTACATGGATCAATCACCTTTTTTCATTCAAACTCCCGATACAACTTGGGTTTAAAATAATGCAACGTGTCGACTCACCATGAAACCCTAATCAACTAAATTTCAATTCCACCAACAAGAATCATGATGGTCATGCCCTCGTGGAGAGGGGAAAAATCCCAAATTAAATGATTAATATGATATGATTAATCAAAAAGGTCCAAAAACCATGTGATATCAACCAAGTAAAAAGGTGTCTGATCGGTATATGAAAACCAATGATTATCAAAAAGGTAAACCTTACCTTATTTTATGATGCGTATGATTAATCAAAAGGGTTCAATGCATGTTAGCAAGTCAAAAGGAAGGTAATACATTACCTAAAAGATATGCAAAGACAACCTAAAACTTGTTAAAGTGGTGCCAATGTTTCCTTAAACTCTGCAAAGGTGGTCCCCGTAGTAAAGGAAAATTATTTTGCTAAGTAATGGAATAAAAGCATTAATTTCCTTGTAGGAATATTATTATGCATGTAACCACAAAGGGATAAAGATGTCATTATCAACATGAGTATTCCTTCTTTCACATATGTCAACATCAGAGACTTAAATGAATAGAGTAAGATGTTAATTAGCTTATTTTTCACAAAATAAAGGTATTATTTTCTTGTGCATGCCTACAGGTGGTCCCCACATTGGAAGGTGAATTTTTTGCTAATTTTTAAAGACAAAAGAATTTATTTTTCTAACACAGGAATATTATTTTTATATGTGCATCCAAGGGGACAAAATTGTAAAGGTGTTAAATTTATCATTGCAAGTGGATCACGTTGCAAGTGTCACATCAAGAAGAAGAAAAAAAATATTACATGCACATTGGAGAAGACTTGAACAAGTAAGAGCTATTATTAGCTAGATTATTCATCCAATTATATTAAAAATAGATCAGTCAACTGCACTTTAAATGGAATTTATTTTTATAACTAAAGCTATTAATGCCTCATTGTAATCAACATGTTTATTTTTATTCCTTTATTTATTCATGATAAATGAGTAAAATTAGTATGCATGGGTGAGTACAAATTTTAGCCTATTTTTAGCATGGGTTGGGTGAGTAATTTGGCTATATATTTTGTGCATTGGAAAAGCACAAAGAAGGAATTTTTGGACACAGCAGTGCTAAAGCAATTTTTTGTCAGTTTTTCCTTGAATGAGAACTGATTTCTGCCATTCCAAATATTTGCAATGGTGTGTATATCTTCATTAATTCTTGTGAATGTAAATTCCCTAATTAATCATCCCACCTTGCTACAAATCTAGTATTTTTTGCATAATCTTAGTCTGCATATTTATCTTGTTGTGTTGTTTTCATTTATCCCTCAATAAAGTAATGTTTTCCAATAATATTATTCTTCAAACCATTGGTTCATGCATCCAAAATTCATTCTCAATTTTATTTTGCATATACTCATTCAAATCCCTCAATAAGCTTGGTGTATCACCCATTCCAAATTTCAGTTACAATCATCTTCTTACCCTCAAAACCCCAAAAAATTAGTTTAGGATACATCAAAAAAGGGACCGTCCTTGAGACAAGAGACTCACCTCAATAATAGGTATACCCACAAACCTGAGGTGTTTCCATTATATCTACGAAAGTTAGAGATCAAAGAAATACTAGAACCCCTGTTGTCATCTCTCAACAAGGGTGCACTTTCAAGAGATAAGTCATACTCTCTTTACAACGAATAACTTATGATTAACAATTGTTTCTCCACTTGAATGGAAAGGAAAACAAATAAAATGTGTGGAACAACTAAGATTTAGTTTAACCAAAAATCAAATTTGTGAATATAAATGAAAATGAAAACCTGAGAAAGTAACTTTTACAAAATAAAACAATTGAAATAAGTTATTATCCTCTTTAAGCTAAGGAATTTATTTTACGCTCTCCACACGTTCGACATCTTCATAGAGTTCTCCATTTGATTTCTTGTTGCTGGCTTATATCAGTAATTTGGAAAAGGTATAAGGTTTGTAAAGTCGGTGATTATCTTTATCCACAAGATCTTCAGGAGCGTAAATATACGTGTTGAGTGGGATGTTTAAGAAAATAGGAAGAGATAAACGAGTCTGCTACCCTCTAAAAACAACGCGGTGATATGCGTTGCGGTGATTTCCATTTCTCCACACCTAGAATCAAATAACCAAACGAAATAATTACATTAAAAAAAACAGAAATAATTTCACACCTTCATGGAATCCCCCACATTGACAATGAATTAATCTGGAGTGGGCTTCACGTTCACCCATTGTCCTTGTTTAGAGCTAACTTAGAGACCTTCCTTACAATAATTGTAATCGATTATAACAACACCTGGATCTGCGTGAGTAACCAGAGCCTCATCCCCCACACATTTTTCAAGAAATTTAAAGTTACTTATAAACAAATTGGTTTTTAACTTTCCAAAATTAGACTCATAGAATACCCTCGGATCCAAACCCAGGGCTCCAATAATAAATTTAGTGATCGTAGTCGCCAGATCTGATATTAATATACCGTATGCACCAATAAATTTGCTGTAAAAAAATGAGAATAGAAATCCACTGGTAACAAATACCATTAAATAAAACAAAATGTATGAAAATAAATTAACATACCCAAAGTACCAGTTTCCCCAGCGAGACACCGAAGAAAGAAAAAAAGTATGAAATGAGTAACAAACATACCAAAAGTATGGTTTTTCGGCTTCGGGCCATATCTTTCGAGCAATTTTCTAAGTTACATATGGATTTGGTATGGCGAGGAAGCTTATGTACTCTGCGCAAGGGTTATATTTGAGGGTATTATAGGTTGGTACTTTTTCTATATACTCACTCAGCTCAACACAGTTTCCAACAATTTACAATATAGTTCTATAGTAGTAGTCACTTGACTCTAGTTACATAATTCAGTCACATTCAGCTACAATCAGTTACAAAATGGTACGTTCTTGGTGTGAGATCACCCAAAAAAACATTTCTTGGCATGACATCGCACAAATAAATTTTCCTTGGCATGAAATCTCCTAAATAACTCTCCCCTAGCATGAGATCACCCAAATACTTCACCGTTCAGAAAATAAATCTAGAGCATCTCCAAGTAAATAATGAAAATTTTCTATCTTTTACTCTCTTATACATCAGGTGCACACTTTCCTTTTACTTTTACACATTTTTACTTACTTATACACATGTCACTCTAATTTTTCATATATAGAACTTTGACTACTCTTTTTCTTTTCTTTTGTAGGTCCTTCCTTAATGAAACAACAATAATTTCACATCAGTAAGCATAAGCTCCAATAGGATACTACTACAGATACACTTTACCCCTAGGATCTGCCTCCCCTTCCTAGTTTCCACACTTCACATCACGATCACTTCACGCTTCACTTGTCCACTCAGCACGCTATCAACTAAACTTCTCTTCGATCTAAAAAATATGCATCTTTTATCTACTTTATGATATCGATTATTCACTCAACATCATAAAGTTGGGGCAAATGTATACACAAAATATATTCACTTGGGTACATCTCTAGGTCTTAAAGCATACTAATATATACATGATTCATAAGTAATAAAAATAATGGTTGACAACTTCTTTTGGGTATTTTAATTTATCTCTTGCACTTTTATTAGCTTTACACACCTTACAACCCTGCCATAAATTTATTTTTTTATCTTGTATGGCCTCGGACACTAGCGTTTAGTTAGGATAGAAGTTCCCAAGTGCTCCTATCCGGCCTGTGTGTTCCTAACCTTCCTTATCTTATTCTTATTCTTTTGGATCCTTTTTACTTTTTCATCACCTTTTAGAACTTTATGTCAGATTTTAGTTGTCAACTACAAAATTATAACAAACAAATCATATATATACTTATTTATTTCTCTCAAATAAGGGACCAAGCACTATAATCATTATCTATCATCACCTAATCTAAAATTCAAAGGTACATGAGAATTACGAGGAATACATCTCGCACATCCATACAAAGGAGGAGGGATGCATACACAAGATAACAGTGGAGTTCATTCTATTCCATCAAAAACATTCTAAATACCTGGTAAATTCTAGATCTATCATGCTATCATCATGTAACTTGCACAAGGGCATCCTATGACATCATTAAACATACATAAAAACATAACTACATCAAGTATGAGATGTTGTATAACTCTCGGTTGTAACAACACTTGTCAAGTAACTGTCCTTCCTAGGATGACTCCCCATTATGAATCTTATTTTTTAGGTTTGATGTGGTCTATGGGCATGTGAAACTATTCATCTATTTTGTAGGTTACAGGTATGACTTAAGACATTGGAGAAAAACTAGATTGAAACATTAAGACCAACAACAAAGTTCCTCCATCTGAGAAAAGATCAAATATTCAGCATTTAAGCAGTCACTAGCACCCATTCTAGTCATTAGCGCCAAGGAGTTCATGTCCTCCTATGAGTTCTTCTTTCCATCACAATTCTGAGATCCATAACCCTCAGCGAGCATGTTCAACATTGTTCCCAGCCTATTCCATCAGATATTGAGTGCAAATGATATATAGATTGCACTAAACTAAGCTAAGTCATCCTTCTCTTTCATTTTATTAGGGTTTGATATCATTGAATGTTTTTTCCTTCTCAATTACTATATATCAATTCCTATTTATCATGTGTTACAGTACGTACTCTAAAATTAAGGTTTAATTTAGCGTATATTAAATCACTTCTAAGAACTTAGTAGAGGAGAAAACCACTTTTATTGTTTATTCTTGCAAGACAACACCTCAAAATTGGACCACACCTTAGGCAAACCCACCTACACATTTTAAAAATTTCACCTTTACATCTCCATGTTGAAAAATAGTCTAATAATCTCATTTTTCCACATAGGGATTAAGAATAGGTCTAGTCATGTAGACCTATAAAACATGACTAAACTCTATGTACAAACTCTAAGGAATATGTGAGTATCTCTACACATAATTCTCATTTTCTTCATTCTCTTATCATGCTTAACCATCTTCTACATACCTAAGAACCATCATGACACACCATCATGTTGACTATGCCTCCTAAATAAAGCATCTTAAACATATTTGAACCTTCAATACAGATCACCTCATGAATTCATCACTATTTAGCACCTACAAGAGCCTTCAAAAAGATTCATTACATCTCATGACATAACTATAACATATATCTACCTCAACATTACCTCTGCAAGACATTACACCTTCTCAAGACACTTCAAAATACCATATCGCTTCATCAAGCAACTTAACATGACCAAGCAAAACAACATGACATAAATGAATATAGCAATCAACAATCACATGTCATCATACTCCATTTGACATCAATGACACCAATCGAAATCAATGAAAACAAAAATTACCAACACCCCCTTCCTTGTTAAGGAAACCATGAAGATTTGA
>CM034147.1:291552617-291812617 GCA_019776745.2 Taxus chinensis | reverse complement strand
AATTTGTAGGACCCTTGTTGGGCTACCAAATCACCTTGGAAACTTTTTGACACATGTAAATAAATTTTTGAAACTCTATACTGTAAATTGTTGTGTGAAATGGAACTTTTGATAAAATGTTGTTTCTCTCTCTTTCCTTTCTTTTTCTCTCTCCTTGGTTCTGAAATGAAGTGAAATAAAATGAAATGAAAACATGTGTCTCTAACCCTCTCCTTTAGAATGAAAATTATTATTATTATAATGTAAATGGGAAACTAAAAAAAGTTAATTATGCTAGATCTAGGTGGATGCCATACCAGCGATTTATTGCTGATTTCATGCTCAAATGGTTTTACAAGATGGAAGAAAGATGGAGAAAAGGTGTGGTGAAATTAATTACTTATTATTGTAATTTCATATATTTTATTAGAAGATGTATATATGTTTAATTTAATTGCAAAGTAACAGAAAAATTAATATTTGAAATTTGGTAGTATGTATGAGATGCTAGTTTTAGGAATGCCTTGGGAAATGTGCATTTAATCATAGGTTCAATTGATGCATAGTTACATATGGTTAAAAGGTTTGATATATATATATGTTAAATGAATTTGAATTTAATATCTTGTAGTGCATTTTTAGTGTTCAATAAAGGATTAATCGATTAGTGTGTTGTATTCTTACCTTGTAAATGTAATAAAGAGATTTAATCAAAACACTCAAACCTAGTATAAGATTCATGCATAACATGTCTTCTTGTGTGATCCTTCTTACCATAGAAGAAATTGAAACCGTAAAATGAACTTAAACTTTTAATTCGATGGAACCTCCTAGTTTAGGTAAATAAAACCCCTAGTTTGAGTTTACCGTCATATTCATTATGTTTAGTGATATTGTTGTGAACCCATCTTTTAGGAACAATATCATCCAACTTTATCCATAATATGTGGTTTCCTTCTAGGTTTTGTAACCGTGAGGATAATTTCTTCTCTTCAAGTCTGACACTGTGTTGAGTGGTGAAGACCTCTTTAGAATTCAACTTAAGAGTTTTTGTTCAAAGCAATGACTATGCGGTGTAGCCTTACCATTTATGGAGTAAGTAAAGCTATTACTCCCTTAGTATCCTACTGGATTCCTGGGTCTTACAAAGTTAGATCTAGAATTCTTTTTATCATTGAATGAATTCCTTGTGGGAGCCCCCCCTAGACGACACAAGTGGAAAGCATGAAGTAGTCATTCTATGACTTAAACTCTTGTTAATAAACTCTTTAGTTCCTCTCATCTATATGTGTTACCTTGGTTACTAGAACAACATAACACCTTGGTATTTCATGAAGGTTTTTTAGTAAATATATCCTCTCACCTTAAATTCATATATAGTTGAGGCATAGATCCTTAGGTGCAATTTAAATCAAACTAAACCTCATTTGATTACGATGTTAACTTGGGGTTCCTGTGTAGTTATAGTGCTTCCAATATTTTACTTCTTCAATATGTTAGACAAGTACTTTCATAACTCTTTATATTAAAAAGTGACACCAAAAAAAGAGACCTAAGAAACAATGTAAATGAAATGACAAACAAGAGTATATGTTATTATGTTTTAGGAACAATTTTTTTTTAGCTGAAGTCCTTATGGTTGATTTAATCATTGGATTTTGTTAAGAATGGATACAATTTGTTCTTGGTGGGACTAGGAATTCAAGACAATATAGAGTCCACTAAAAATAAAATAAAATAAAAAGTATGTCATGTAAATGTTTAATTGAATCAAACTAAATTTGGAACTAAAACCACGATATTACGAGAACAAATGTGCTTTGAATGGAAGGAGGTTTATAGGAAAGGGAAACTTGAACCTTCACCTCCTTTGAATCATATTATTTCTCCCTCGACAACTTATGGTTGGTCCCCTTGCTTTATGAGGATAAAATCAAACATCAACTAAACATATTTTGAGAAACAAACCTTTAGCATAAGAATGAGAGAAGTAGGAACTTTGTATGCAATCTAAAATATGGAAATTAATTATGTAAGTTATGGAGATTATCATAAGCGATAAAGAGAAAACATAAATGGTTGAACTATAAGTTGAATGTGGAATGAAATTATGAATCAATAGGTGGAAAAAGGAGAAAATTATACTTCCATAATAATATTATTGGAAGGTTAATCGTAACAATGATGTAATCATGGTAATGAGGTGTTGTGGGTTGTTAATCCTTGAATCCTTTTTCTTTTGGTTGGGTTATTGCTAGCATTTGTTCATTGGAGAAAGTGTGGCAATAAAATTTATATGGTGTTGTCATGTGTCTATGTGATTTGATGACTTATGTGTCTTGTGCGTTGTCGAGTTTATTTTCTTGGAGCCCTTGTGGTGTTGTATAGTGAGCAATGTAAGTCAAAAAAAATTATCCTGGTGTTTTTACTTTTCTATTAATGTGTGTAAAATGTGGGTATTACATTTGGTATCAGAGAAGAGGTTCATGATCTCAAAACTCTGGGATAGATTAGAGTTGTGATGGTGTTGCATGATGGTGGTGGATATTGGAAGAGTAATGTGATATAAGCGTGATGTGAACAATTTTGTAATTGTGAAATTGTGAATGCATATGTTGTGTATGTCACTTAGTGCGTATTTTTTTATCATTTTCATGTTCTTGTGATGAGAGTATTCTCTCTCCTTTTCATGGATTCTATGTATATTTCATGTGTGATGTACCACCTTATTGTGTTTGACAAAAGAATGTTATTAAGGATTGTGAAGTGTTTGAGCATTTTGTCATTATGTGATATGTAGGTGTATTGATGTATTGCATGACAAAATTGGTGTAAATCGAATTATATTGTATTGTGATGTTGTCATTGTATTGTGATGAATCATGTGTGTTGGTGATTGATTTCTTTGTTCCTTAATTTTTTCGAATAAATTTTCAGTTTTCCCTAAAAATCTTCAATCTGCATGCTTTTTTTTCTATTTCCTTGTTTTGATGCATGAAAATGTTCGATCTTCACTTATATGCCTTTAAAAATCCTTCTCCATGGTCGTGGATTGTGTTTTTCTTGGTTTTGTTTGCAAAAATATTTTTCCTTAGTGAAAAAATCAAATTCTAGGCGTGAATGGTAGTTCCCCCACATTTTACTGTTTGGCAGGCATTTTTCCCCTGTCAAATTTTATCTCAACATCTGCTAACATGTGGCCTCTTTTGATTAGCTGAGGCACGATGGGCTTATTTTATAAACTTGTTAGTTTTGGTTACTTTGGAAAAAATATTGAATTGGTCCCATGGCTCCGTCGAATTTTAATTGGCTAATCAAATTGAAGTGGCTGAGAAAATTTCTTATTTTTGCCCCAAAGATGTACATGTGTCACAAGTTGAGAAGTTGTGGGAAAGAGGATATTTTTTGCGCTTTAAGACAGTATGGTGAAAAAGAGTAAAAATGTGAAAGAAATGCCTAAAGCCCGCAGGAGGACACGTGGCATATTTTTAGTTAAAAATGGAATGGTGGATCATCGGGTTACTTTGAAGTTTTTTGGATTTTTTTGTAAAAATATTAAAGTCTAAAAGTGAACCGCAGCTCCGCTGGGGACCAGAGAGGGACATGTGGCAAGGTTGAAAATTTAAAGGCAGAGGAATGAAGTGGATCAGCGGACCAATTTGAAAGTTTTTTTCCTTTTTTTGAAAAGGAGTTAAAATTTTGACATGGGCCATGACTCCGCTAAGGATCAATTAATACCTTGATTGAGTCATGTTGAAAAGTCAAAAATGGAGTGGCGGGCCATCAGAGGTTTTTGAAACTTTTGCTTTATTATGAAAAAGGGATAAAGTATGAAATTTAAGTGCGGCTCTGCCAAAAAATAGTTGAGGGCCTTGTTGAGTTGTTGAAAATTCAAATGCGTGGATCGGCGGGTCGCCGGAAGGTTTTGGAACTTTTTAACTTTTGTGAAAAATAAAAAAGTTATAAAAGTGAGCATGGCCCCACCAGATGTCAATTAAGGCCTTGCATTGAAAAGTCAACATGGGAAGGTGGTTCCGTACTAGAGCATTTTGAAAATTTTTAAACTCTTTTGTGAAAATAAGTAAAAGTTATGAAATTGAAGTGTGGCCTCGACAGAGATTAGTTTAAACCAGTGTTGAAAGGTCAAAGCAGGAGGTGTGGGCCGTTGGAACAAAATTAGAAATTTTATCTCTTTTGTAGAAATGAAGTATAAGGTATAAAAATGAAGCGCAGTCCCGTTGGGACCCACATCAAAGGATGACAGCGGAAGGGTGGATCGCCAAAGGAAATTTGGAAATTTTTTCTTTTTGTGAAAAGAGGTAAAATTACAGAATTGAGCCATGACTCCATCAAGGCCCAGGTTATGCCACGTGTCAAGCCCATTTTTCAAAGGTGGAGGGGCAGGGCAAAATGTTAAAATTTTGCATTTTTTCCAAAAGTTATAAATTGTGAAAAAGTGCCCTTGCACCCGTTTTACCTCATCTTCCACGTGGACGACTCTAATTTAAAGTTGGAAAAGGGGTAGAATCAACAGCAACTATGCATTGCATCCAATTTTGGCTCCATTTTTTCTCCAGGATTTTTGGATATGTGATTTCACATTATTTTTCATCGATTCTTGATGATTTCTTGTCATTTTTGTTTGTAAGTGTAATTAAATGGATATTGAGCTCAAATTGTGAATCTAAGGAATGTAAAGTTGAACATTTGAGGCGGAATTTTCTTGGGTTCTTGCAAAAAATGTGAAATACTAGATCCAGAGTTGCACTGCAAAATTTTAGAGGGAAAAGAATGAAATGATGAAGGAAAAGCATGTTGCAGGTTCACAAGGATAAAAAACATGCCCCAAATTAGAACAATGATGCAAATATTTGTAATGATTCACCTTTTTAAAATACCTGGCAACTTTTGGGTGTGAATTTGTTAAACGTAACTTTCTAGAAAACCATGATGAAATATGTAACAAACAAAGATACTTCACATATTATTTCCTTGGGGGAAAAGGCTTGGATATAATGTAATTTTTATAAAATGCATGTTTTAGACATACAAAAGGAGGGGGTTCAAATTTATGTGAAAATTTTGAGAAATCCAATCTTCTGAGACACCATCTGAGAAACATGTTTAATTTCTTATGTTTTGGATTTCTATCATGTCAATTTTGTTGCAATTGTATAGCCATTGACAAGCTCTAAGATTGTTTAAAATAACTTTCCCCTGTTGATGAATCTAATAGATTTCGAATCAATCTGTGTTAATCTTGGGAAAAATTTGTGTTTACTTCATTTTAGAATGTCTGCAAGTAGTTTTTCTTGTTCCTATTGCAATCTTACATTAAAAATTTTGTGAATCACACAAGATATCATCCCTTTTTTAGTTTAGTGGCATTTGTAATTTCATTTATCAGAAGATCCTTCATTTGATAGTGAAATAAACAATTTAAAATAACTTTACTCTCGTTTGTTGACCAGAGACTGTTTGTAAGAATTTGAGGGTATCTTAGGCATGATAAAACAAAGATTGATAATGTTTAATTTGGTCTTTTAACACAAGCCTTCGTGTTAAGTTCTTGAAGATTGTGTGAAAACGTGAAGATATGGGCCTCCATTGATGCACACCTTCTAGTTGAAGGAAATTTTTGACTATTATGAAGCTTTATGTTGTTAAGTTTTCCAATTCTTGATAAAGTCCTCAAAGATTTGGCAAATCAAGTCTGTCCTGCTTTAATCTCCCACAAAAAAAAATTACTCAAAAACAATGAATCCTACTTGAAGTACCCCTATTTTTTCCTGTATATCCACAAAAAGAACAAAATCCATTTGCTAAAATACGCAGAACAATTAGGATTCCATAATGTCTTTAGTAACCTTTGCCTTGTTTTGAAAATGTCTCCATTCTTTAGAAGTGACAACTCTTGAGAGTTAAATTGTGGAGCATTGATCATATTTTCCCAAGGTTTTCTTTATTAAATTAGTGCAAAAGAATGATATCTTCATCTCCTTCACCAAAAGAGGTTACAAAAAGGGTCCTCTTACCCTGATTGAAAGGAACAACCTAAATTAGTGAGGATAGATCAAATCCTTAATGAAGGTATTATCTATTTCTTCAACATTCTAAGTAACAAAGAGCTAGGTAAATTGCCTCCCCGGCTACAAAACGACATACCTGATGATTTTTTTGTCTCTAAGCTTCATGCCAAATATGTGATGTTGCTCAGCTTACAAGGGAGAATCAATTTGGATACCAACACCTGATCGACACCATTATCGGGGACTATTTGATCAAGTGAATACATATTTGGTCATGGTAATATTTCTTACAAGTTATGTATGCAAAATATGTTATTCTATGACCAAATCTGTAAGAATTTTTCAAAGTTACAAGTTATGTGTGTAATATTTCTAGTTTCCAGTGAGTTCTTGCACTAAGTTTGTATTGTCATTGATAAATTTGGGTAAAGGAAGGTCATATCATGTAAATATTTGCATGAATTTAGTGTTAACAGACATTTGATAGATCATCTTTAGTGAATTTTTACAACTAGGGTGAAAATACTTAGTGGTGACTCCGTGATGTTTTAATTTTTGATAAATGCCAGTGTCTTAACCTCTGTCAATTGAAATTTATTACTAATATTTACAAAAAGGAAGGAAGAAGATATTTCTTCGTGAAGGACCCTGCTAGAAGGTTGTTTCTAGAGTTGGGAAAATCAAATTCTGAAGGAAGAAGAATCTTGAAATTCATTGGAGATCAGCAATCAAGAAAAGAAATCTCCATTGTTGAAAGTGATCAGCCTCTCATTGAAGATTTCAATTCATCCTCAAGTGCTTCTAAATTAGGTAGTATTTTTGTAGAATTGAATTCTCCATTTGGAGAGGGGCCTTCATTTATATTTGAAAAATTTGCTTCTCATTTTTTCCTTGTATTTTCCAAATCTGATAGAGTTTTTCAAGAAATGGATCCTTTAGAGGACTTTTATTCTGAGAATTGCATCCCTGTGCCCCACAGACCCCTCACTCCTCATCATTTTGTATCTCCTCCAAGGTCACCTCCACAAAACAATATGGCTCCGCCTCCACCCAGACCTCCATTTGTTGTTAATACTTTTGGTCCTATAAAATTTAGAGGAATGGATGGATATCTAAATGTTGTGCCACAAGATGTAAGAAATAGATTGCCTAAGTTTCAAGGAAACAATGCTATTACTGGTGATCAACACCTAAATATTTTTGTTAATATGATGGAAGAATTCGAAATAGAGTTTAAGGATGTGTATATTAAATTGTTTATTCATTATTTAGAAGAAGATGCACGGAACTGGTATAAATATTTTCCAAAAAAATCTATTGATTCATGGAAAAAAATGAAGAATGCTTTTAGAATGCAGTATGGTGATAAAACAGACCCTAGGAACTTATCTTATCAGAATTTGAAAATATTAAGAACCCTGATGAATCATTCCATGATTTTAATACAAGATTCAAAACTTTGAGAATGTTTCCTATAATTTTAAGGCCTAGTGATGAATCATGTTTGATAAATTATTCTGATGCATTTGACAAGAAGAATGCATACTATTTAAGGGACAAAAACCACTGGAAATTTGAGGCAGGACTTTACCATGGCTCTGTAAATTGACAATAACATCAAGGCAATTAGTAAACCTCCTAAGAGGGAAGGTATGAAACTAATAAATCCAGAAAAGCCTCAAGAAAGTAAGGTTGTTGATTTGGAGGAAGTTGTAAAAACTTTGGCAAGATCTGTCAAAGAAATATCTTACAAGTTGGAAAGAATGGAGAAATGAATTGGACAAACTTCCCAAGGTCAGCATAAGCAACAAGGTCAATAACGGTTTGCAAATCATCCTAGAGGTGATCAGAGATCTGATGACATAGGTAAAGGGCCCATGGGATCTGGAAATAGAGAACCCCAAGCTCATGAAAATAGAATGGTGTCTGATCCTCTGACTGTCAGAGTTGCTGTTGTTGAAGAAGCTAATGAAATTGAATGGTGTGACCAATGTTTTTTACCCCATGCTCCTTGTGATGAAGACAAAGAAGTTGAGGCTTAAGCTGATGATGATACTGATGATGATGTTTGTATGATGGGGTGATTTACAAGCTCACAACAAGGAGCAACTTCAACTGAATTAATTAGTGCCATAACTGTTGTAACTTTGTGGTATTGCATTCACCGGGTACTACCTCTTCCTCCCACTCATACTTTAGAAATATATATGGTACAATCTTTTGAATTACCTAATAATGCTTTTGAGTACTTAAGGGATTTAATGATTAAGAAGTATGATGGAGGAATTCCTTTAGAAGAGGATAGGAAGTTGTTAATGAATGTTGTTGTTGCCCAAGAAAAAGAATACAATACATAGGAGTAAAGTTGTCAAAGGGGAAGGGCCTCAAGCCAAACCAAAAACTCCAGTTCTCACCAATATCCCAAAATATAATCCTAATAAAGATGCATCTAGAAAAGGCCTTGTTTCCCCAAACAAAACTTGTATCCCTACCCATGCTCAGAATGTAAAAACTTCCATGCCATCAGATGAGTTTGTCAATCTTCCTCCTATTGTGCTGCCTTTCCCAAATAAGTTCCATATGACATTGCCCAAGTCTTGAGTTCAGATCAAGATCTCTGTTCCTATTGTTGAATTTCTCAGGATTCCTGAGCATAAGAAAAGGGCCTTTGAGTATTTGGGATTCAATGAAGAAAGGACTAGCCATGGCTAAAAATGTGAACAATGTTGAGGCTCCTCCTACCATTGCAGAGTTGGAAAAACCCCAAGTACTGGAAGAAATAGGTGAACCACCTGAGGTTTATTTGGGAACATCCTTGGCTGAGTCTCAGTTGAATGTTGATCCATTCTTTACTACCTACATTATTAAGGACAAATTGTTACACAATTGCATGTTTGATTCTGGATCTTCATGCAATGTTATGCCTCTTGAGGTCATGAATGAAATAAACATCAAAGTAACAACAACTTATGGGAAGTGCACTGCCATGGATTCCAGAGAGGTTTCAGTGGTTGAATGTGTTAAGGTTTTAATAGTGCAACTTGCATCCTACCCAGAAATGAGCTTAAAAGTAGATGTTGTTATTGTTAATTGCCCTGCCAAATGGAGAATGTTGTTATCAAGAAAATGGGCAGCTAGTGTGGGTGGTAGTGTTCAAATGGATTGTCTTTTTCCACCATTCCAATTGAGGGAATCCTTGTAAAGTTGTATGGAGAAAAGAAGATGTTGCATCTCATTAAAGATCCTAAAAATGCCTCCTGTGAAGTGTTGTACACAAGTGTTGATGCTGATAACTTTTTTGGATTCGCAGATGGTAAAGAGCACAAAATTGACCAATGCAATTTTCTTGAACAAGTAGGTTCTCCCTGGACTTTATTATTTGATGTAGCTTGCTCCAAATTTTGAAATGGTGCTGGTAGTGTTCTAATTTCTCCAGGCCAGGAAGAGTTTGTTTTTTCTTTCAAACTTAACTTTGAGTGCAATAACAACATTGTTGAATATGAAGCATTATTATTGGGTTGGAGAATTGCTTGGAAATATGGTGATAGAGACATTATTGTCAAAGGAGATTCAGAACTAATTGTCAAACAATTTAGAAAAATGTATGCTACTAAAAATCAGAGAATGAAACAATACAAGCACGCAGTCTAGGATTTCATTGAGATGTTTGACTCTTTTAATATTATACATCATGATAGAAAATTCAATGTTGTGGCAGACAAGTTAGCAATGTTGGGGTCTAGATTTGAAAATTGCACTTTATCCCACTATTATGAGGTATGATATTAAGGTATTAACCAGGTCATCTGTCCCTGAAAACATTAAACATTAGCAAGTATTTGATGATGATGCCCAGGTGCAAAGGTTTTTGTAGAACCAAGGAGAATTTGTTGATCAATGTATAGATTGGGAACCAATGGCATGTGCAGCTGAAGGAAAGGAGACTTTTTTTGGAAAATACATCATTCAACTGAAGACTAATACTATTCCTAGAGGGCTGGTTGCTCTTGAATCAAATTTTGATAATGCTGATTGCATTGTTAATAAACATATGGCAGCCTCAAGGGATGTTGAAGAACATGACCTAAGCATGAAGGATAAACCAAGGAAAATCTTCTTAGCAAGGAAGAGAAGTAGTCATATGTCCAATTGTTGAAGAAACATCAAGACTACTTGGCATGGTCATATTCTAAGCTAAAAGCATACAGAGAGAATCTGTTTCAGCATGAAATTCCTTTAGAAACAAATGCAAATCCATTCAGGAAAAAATAGAGGCCAATAAATCCACTCCTTTCTATGAAGATGCAAGAAGAATTGAAGAAATTGAGGGATGGAGGGATCATACAGCCCACAAGGTACTCATCTTGGGTTGCAAACTTGGTGCCTGCAAGAAAAAAGAATGGAGAAATAAGGCTGTGTGTGGACTTTAGAAACTTGAATAGACAATTAATGAAAGATAATTACCCTATGCCAAATATGGAGAATATGCTACAAATGGTTACTGGTTTGGAATTGTTATCCACTTTGGATTGTTTCTATAGATATAACCAGGTAGTTTTGAAGGAATCAAAATGAATCAAGATTGCCTTTACCACTCCTTAGGGAAATTATGTGTATGTTAGAATTCCTTTTGGTCTAATGAATGCTGGAGCAAATTTCCAAAGAGTAGTGGATGTATCCTTTTCTGGTTACATTAATGATTTCATTTTTGTTTATCAAGATGATGTGACTGTGTTTTTCAGGAAAATAAATAACCACCTGTAAAACTTGTAAAAAATGTTGATAAGATGCAGGGAGTATGGCATTTCACTTAATCCCAAGAAGTGCCATTTTGGAGTTCAGAAAGCAAAGTTTCTTGGGTACATTGTATCAAAAGAGGGGTCATGATTGATCCTGAAAGAGTAGAAGCCATCATCAAGGTCCCAATTCCAAGAACCAAGAAGGGAATTCAATCCTTCTTTGGGAAAATTAACTTTATTAGAAGATTTATATCTAAATTTTCTGAGCTGAACTATCCCAATCACTTGCATGATGAAGAAAGATCAAGTTATCAAGTGGGAAGAGGTAGTTGTTCCAAGATTTCAATGGGATAAAAGAGGCATTGAAGAATGCTCCTATTTTGGAAGCTCCATATTATAAGAAAGATTTTCAAATGTTTTCTTTTGCTTCAGAAAATACTATTGCATCTGTGTTGTTGTAGAAGAATGATGAAGGAGCTGAAAGACCAATTGCCTTTTTCAGTAAGGCATTACAAGGAGCTGAGCTAAAGTACACCATCATGGAGAAGCATACATTTTCCTTGGTAAAGGCCAAAAAAGGTTTTTAGGCCATATATTCTAAGTTCTAAAGTCATAGCCTATGTTCCCCAAACCATGGTGAAAGATATCCTATCAGAGATGGAGGTCTCAAGAAAAAGATGCAGATGGGTAAAAAAGCTGCAGGAATATGACATGGATATCCAAACAACAAAATTGTTCAGAGGTTTGGGCCTGGAAAAACTTATGGTAGAAAGCAATCTGCAAACTGTTGAGGTGAATGAAGTTGAAGAAGAAAGGTTGAGTATCCTTGAAAAATTGATGAATTCTGAATGGTACAAGGATATTGTCTTTTATCTCAAACATTTACAGTGCCCATAACATTTGAGTAAGAACCAAAAGAGAGCATCTTAAGTTGGATTCCCAAAAATATGTTATTACTGATTATGGGTTAGCTTGGAAGAACCCTGAGGGAGTTCTCTTAAGTTGCATCACTGAAGATGAAGCCCCAAAAATGATTGATGAATTTCATGGAGGAGTTTGTGGGGGAATTTTGTTGGAAGAGTCACAACTCATAAAATCTTGAGAGCTGGTTATTGGTGGCAAACTCTTTTCAAAGATATAACTTTTTTTGTTAGGAAATGTGAAAGTTGTTAACATTTCTCTAGAAGACTGAAAGCTTCAGGCTCCCTTCTTTTGCAACATGTATCAATTGAAGCCCCATTTAAGCAATGGGGAATGGACTTCATTGGTGAGATTTTTGATTCTCAAGTGCTAGCCACAAGTGGATTCTAGTTGCCACCGATTATTTCACCAAGTGGGTGGAGGCAATCCCCACCAAGAAATCAACTCACCAAATTGTCAAGGACTTCAATTTAAATCATATAATCTGTAGATTTCGAGTGCTAGCCAAAATTCTTTCTGATAATGCCATGAGCTTCAGAGATAAACCTTTGGTGGCAATGTGTAAAGAATATGGGATCAATTTGACATATGCTTCTAATTATAATCCCCAAGGTAATGGACAAGCAGAGTCCAGAAATAAAAATATATTGAAGATCAATCAAGAAGAACCTTGGAGTTGAACAAAAGAAAGTGGGGTGAGAAGTTGAAGTTTGTTGTTTGGGCTGATAGAATCACTTCTAAAAGAGCTACTAGAAAAATCCCCTTTGAGTTGGTGTATGGAACCAAGCTCTGCTACCCCTGCATATGCAATTATCTTCATATCAATTCATTCAACAACTAGAAGATCAAGAAGTTAGTCCATATGATGCTCACATCAATTAGATTGCTAAATTAGATGAGGAAAGAAGGGCATCCCATCAAAGGCATGTAAGATTCAGAGAGAAGTTGAAGAAGTTATTTGACAAGAAGGTGACTCCAAGAGCTTTCAGCATGGGAGATCTTGTGTTGCTTGTGGGATAGCTGACATGAGGATAAGGGAAAACATGGAAATTTTGATGCATTGTGGATCGGCCCTTAATCTATTGACATTCGAATTGGTGAACACACCTTTTTCCTAAAATACATAGGTGGGGAATTTCTCAAATTACCTCTTAATGGAAGGCATTTGAAACATTTCCTTGATTGATTTCTCAGAATCGAAGGTATGCACCATTTGTATAGTGTATAGTCTTTGTTTTTTTGTTCTCGTTTTGATTTTTTTCGGTTTTAGTTTGCCCTAGTTTTTGGCGGTTCTCAGGTTTGTTGGTTTCTCAGTTTGTTCTTGGAGGATCGGTTCGTGACTCCATTTTCCAATGGATGTTTTTGGCACTTGGTTTGCTATTTTTCTTGTGGCACTCGCTGGGAGTTCCCATCCCCTAGTCAGAGCTGATGTTGGTGCTCGATTTGATCGTGCCCTAATTTTTTCGAAAAAAAATTCAGTTTTCCCTAAAAATCGTCAATCTGCATGCTTTTTTTTCTATTTCCTCGTTTTGATGTGTGAAAATGTTCGATCTTCACTCTATATGCCTTTGAAAATCCATTTCCATGGTCGTGGATCGCTTTAAAGCTAGTTTTACTTGCAAAAATCTTTGTCCTTGGTGAAAAATTTCATGTATGGGTGCAAATGGTGGTTCCCCTTCATTTTACTGTTTGATGGGCATTTTTTCCCCATCAAATTATATCTCATCATCTGCTAATACATGGCCTCTTTTGATTGGTTGAGGCATGCCAGGGTTTATTTTATAAACTTGTCACTTTTGCTACTTTGGCAAAAAGATTACCAATTGGTCCCATGGCTCCGATGAGTTGATTGGCTAGAAAAGTGAAGTGGCAGTGGAGAAAATTTCTTATTTTTTCCCTGAAGGTGTATACGTGTTCATTTCTAATTGGTTGTGGCTTGGCGGATCTTTTTTATTTTAAGGCATTATGGTGAAAAAGGGTAAAAATGTGAAAGAAATGTCTAAGGCCCGCAAGGAGGACACGTGGCAGCTTTTAAATCAAAAGGTGGGGATGGCGGATGTCAGGTTACTTTTGAGGGTTTTTTTAACCTTATTTTGTTGAAAAAGATAAAGTTTAAAAGTGATCTGCAGCTCCGCTGGGGACTAGAAGGGACACGTGGTAGCTTTAAAATCAAAGGCGAGGGAATGGCGGATCGGCGGGTTACTTTGAGGTTTTTTTGCCTTTATTTTGTAAAAAGGAGTAAAGTCTTAAAGTGAACCGCAACTCCGCTAATGATCAGATTAATGACACATGGAAAGATTATAAAAATCAAAGGTAGCAGGGTAGTGGATCGGCAGAGGTTTTTGAAAGTTTTGTTTTATTTTTGTTAAAAGGAGTTAAGTTATGAAAGTGAAGTGTGGCCCCGCCAGAAATCAGATTAAGGCCTGTTGCTGTTTGAAAATTCAAATGCGGATTGGGGGTCGCTGAAAGGTTTTGGAACCTTTTAACATTTTTTGAAATGGAAAAAAGTTATAAAAGTGAGTGCGGCCCCGAAGATGGAACATGTCAATTTTGACAGCCTTAGCATTGAAAAGTCAGCGATGGGAAGGTGGGCTCTATGTAAAGGTAGAAAATTTAAAGAAGAATTTTTAATATCTTTTTTGTGTTGAAAAGAAGTAAAAAGTTATAAATTAAAGCATAAAATGACCCCAGAGAATAGTAAAATCTAGCATTGAAAGTCAAAGTGAAGCATGCAGGCCGTCGGAGAAAATGTGGAAATTTTGCCTTTTTCGTGAAATTGAAGCATAAGGTGTAAAATTGAAGCGCGGTCCCACTGGGACCCACATCAAAAGTTAAAAGCAGGAGTGCGGAGTGCCGAGGAAAATTAGGAAAATTTTCCTTTTTGTAAAAAAGGGGAAAATTGCAAAATTGAGCCGACTCCGTCAAGGCCCTAGATTATGCCACGTGTCAAGCTCATTTTTCAAATGCGGAGGGACGAGGAAAAATGTCAAAAAATTACATTTTTTCCAAAAGTTATAAAATGTGGAAAAGTGCCCCTAGGCCCGATTTAACTCATCTTCCACACGTGGACGACTCTAATTTAAAGTTGTAAGGGAAAAATCAATGGTAGCTTTGCATTGCATCCAATTTTTCCACCATTTTTGCTCCAAGCTTTCTGGAGATGCGATTTTTGCATCGATTTTTCATCAATTCTTGATGAATTCCTTGTCGTTTTTGTTAGAAAAATGCAATTGAATGGATATTGAGCTCGAATTGTGAATCTAAGGAATGTAAAAGTTGAACATTTGAAGCAGAATTTTCTCGGGTTCCTGTAAAAAATGAAAAATGCTAGATCTAGAGTTGCAGAGAAAAATTACAGAGGGAAAAGGATGTTGCATGCATGAAGGGATGAAAGGATGCGGTTACATGTAGGAGATGAAATGAATGCTCCCAGTTAAAACAATGATGCAAATATTTGACAATGATTCACCTTTTTGAAACACCTGGCAACTTTTTGTTGCAAATATGTTAAACATCATTTTCAAAAATCATGATAAAATATGTAACAAAAAAAGGTGCTTGAACTATTCTTTTCTTGGGGGGAAAGGCTTGGATGTAAATTGAAATGTTATAAAATGCATGAATTTTTAGTCATGCAAATGGTTGGGGTTAAAATTTCATGAGAATATTTGAGAAAATCCCATCTTCTGAGAGACCATCTGAGGAACCTAGTTAATTTCTTCTCTGTTAGATTTCTATCATGTCAAGTTGGTTGCAAGATGTATATCCATTGAAAAGCTCTGAGATTTTTCTATAAGCTTTCCCCTGCTGATGAATCTAATCAATTTTGAATTAATCCATCTTAATATTGGGAAAAAATTGTGTCTTCTTGTATTCCATAATGATTTCAAGTAGTTTTTCTTTCTCCTATTGCAACATTACATTATAATCTTTGTGAATCACACAAGATCTTATCCCTTTGATCGTTTAGTGGCATTTGCAATTTCATTTATTAGAAGAGCTTTCATTTGATAATGAAATAAAAAATTTAAAAACACTTTACTCTCCTTTGTTGATAGAGATTGTTTGTAAGCCTTTGAGTGTATCTTAGGCATGATAAAATAGAGATTGATAATGTTTAATTGAGTCTTTTAACTCGAGCCTTCATGTTAAATTCTTGAAGATTGTGTGAAAACGTGCAGATCTGGGCCTCCATTGATGCACACCTTCTGGTTGAAGGAATATTTTAGCTATTCTGAAGCTTTCTGTTGTTAAGTTTTCCAATTTTTTTGAAGGTTCTCCAAGATCTGGAAAATAAAGTTTGTCCTGCTTAATCTCCTACCAAAATATTATTCAAAAACAATGAATCCTACCTGAAGTACCCTTGTTTTCCCTATATATCCACAAAAGAACAAAATCCACTTGCTAAAATATGTAGAACAATCAGGATACCATAATTTCCTTAGTAACCTCAACCTTTTTTTGAAAATATCTCCATTCTTTAGAAGTGACAACTCTTGAGAGTTAAATTGTGGAGCATTGATCATATTTTCCCAAGGTTTTCTTTATAAAATTTGTGCAACATCTCCTTCATCAACAAAGGTTACTAAAAGGGTCCTCTTACCCTTGTTGAAAGGCACAACCTAAATTAGTTAGGATAGATACGATCCTCAATGATGGTGCTATCCGTTTCTTCAACATTATGAGTGAAAGAGAGCCATCTACATCACCTCCGCTACTAAAAAATGACATACCTGATTATTTGTTTGTCTCTAAGCTTCATGCCAAATCTTTGATGCTTCTCAGCTTGCAAGGGAGAATCAATTTGGGTACCAATAGTGTGCATCACCATGTTGCATTGCAATTGAATATATGTTGTAAAGTTAGACATTGTGTTCCTCATACGTATAATTCATGTAATATGTGATGGTTCATGTCAGGATTTAGGGGCATATGGTGAGCATATGATACCTATTATACAGTGATTGCACATTTGGGTGTAGAATGTGGTAATGTGATGTATTGTAACCAGTGAAAGTAATGCTTGTGTTTTACCCTATATATATACCATGCGTAAGACACTATGGTTAATTTGTGTGAATCATCATTGTGTTAGTGATGTAGTTATGTGTTATGTTGTGGACCCTACACTAACCGACCCTAATGGAAATCAGTAAAAAGTGTATGTTTGGATTGAGGAGATGTGTACCGTTGACCAATCACTCAAAATCGAGTACGAGATAGGAAGTGGAGCCTTATATAGGCTGAAAACCCACTTTTGTTCATTTGGTATGTGTGGCACTTGCTCAACGGGTGTCATGCATATTGTGTTTCGCAGACACCTTAGCTCAGTAGATGGTGACTTGTACTCCTTTATCTCTCCTGATATGGTTATCGTATGGATTCAACCTATGTGATTTTGACTATGTTGAGCCTTGTCAAAGTGGTGGCGGATGGGATGATTCAGACAAAGATGATGACAGTTGTATTATTGATATGATATTTTATGAGTTGTTTATGAGGATGATCAATGTTTCCGAGTTCCAGCAACTCATTGAGTACCCCCCCTTGGTGGTTGTATAAGGCCACATAGTTATCGTAATGTGTTATTCCTATACATGTATTTTATTTGTAAATCGAACACTTTCCCTTTTCTTGCTAGAACCAACAGTTTTCTTGACTGACATGTTCTTATATTTTGGGAATTTATTTGGTTGTTGCACTAACATTCATATTTTTCACTAACCATGGCTAATTAGCCATTTTATTTTCTCAGTTTTAAATCAAGTATCAAGTTTAAAATTTTTATAGCCTAGCCCAAGGCTTGGGATTGTTGCCACTTGGCATTTGATATGGATTTTTATGTTGGTTCTAATGTTGTAATGTGTTGGAATAGGGTCATGAGATTCACCATGGAGTGGTGGGACCTATGGACCCACTTCGTTATATGGGGGTACACCCCAAGGAGTTACAAATAACTAGTGGGTTGTTGAACAACAAGTTATTATGTCACTTGGGTTAGAGGTATCTGGACTCTATGTGCCTAGGGCCATAGGGTGACTAACCTCTTTTGGGTACCGAAAAGGAAAACTTGTCTTTATTTTATTACTTGAGGGAGGCATAAGAGACTTGAGGGAGGTATACGAGACTTGGGGGAGGAATAAGAGATTTGTGTGGGTGTGATTGATGCTTTGGGAGGTATATGGAGTTGCCCTGTGATTCTTGAAAGGTATATGTATTTGTTTTGTGATTCTTTAAGATGCATAAGAGACTTGGGAGGAATATATGTGAGTTGTGTTGTGATGTTTTTTTTTATGTATTTTTTGGAGGCATATGGAGTTGGTATTGTAATTTATGTGTAAGTTTTGTGAGTTTGGTTTATGTCTTGTGATATTGTTCCCATCTTCACACTCTGTAGCTATAATTATAGGTTTGAGTTGTGTGAAACAATTGTATGTGTAGATGTTGGGAATTCCATCTTGTTATAATCTGTTATGTTATGAGTGCATTTGTGTTAGGGCATGTGTGATAAGTACTATGTTGTGGATCTATGTATGTTCTTTCCATGGTTCAGTTACAGTTCTTTTGATGTGATATAGTCGTGAAGTATGTAGACATATGTCTTGTGAACCATTAGTGTTTTTTTTGGCTCTGATGTGGTATTGTGATGTTAGTTTCTGATGGGCACCCATAAAAAAAATAGAAATAGAAATAAAAATAAAAATAAATAAATAAACTGAAATATTAAAACAATAAAATATTAAGATATTGAGATTAATAAATATTGTTTAAGAGAATGATTAACTAATTAATAATGTAAACAGGAAAATCTCAATCTTCGCAGAACATTAATAAATTGTCCAACCTTTTCATTTTCCTTGTGGTCGCGCTTTAGAAACATGTATTCTCTCATTGGTGGCATGAGTCATCAATTATTTCCTCCTTTCTCATGAGCACCTCTTCTAATCTTGGCCTTTGTCATCATTGCCATATTTGCTTACGTTTCCTTTGAGATTCAACGTTGTATCGCATCGAGGACGATGCTCTTATAAGCAGAGGGAAATGTAGTGCCCAACTAGTAAAAAAATGGTTTTTAAAATAATGATAAATAAATAAAAGGGATGGAAATGTGTTGGAAGTTGGTGGAATAAAAGTGATTGGTGAAATAGAGGTTTATGGACAGTGATGGAGGTGTGTGGAAGGGGTAGATGAGTTGCAAGCCTTAGTACAGTGGGATATTGGATTTATTAAGCTTCCTACACACCCTTCATTTCCTTGCATAATAATAGAAACACTTTATTTTAAGATCCACAAACTTTTACACAGTGAAACCCAAGGAAACGCAATAAATTCAACAGTAAGTGGATAGTTGTAGCAAGATTAGAAATGATGGGGGGTCTATGTTAAAGAGGAGATCTTGCAAAATCTGACCCCAAATCATTCTTACATTATTTGTTTAAGCACCAAGATAAATTTACTCACACAATCACCATAGGTTCTACATTGTCTATGTTGATGATAAGTTAAAGTTTTGTGAAGATAGGTAATGGTCTAAGAAGGTCAAACATTGTCTATGACAGGAAAGGGGGTCCATTCTTCAGCGCATAATGTTGTATGTAGAACAAAAGGATGAAGATTGAGGAATTTTTTTAGATATTGTTCCACTTGTAAAATGCATTTGGCACTGCGTGAGCATATTAAAATAAAAATCCTCACAGATGGAAATTATTGCAGCTAAAATCGTGGCAACAACAGTTCTAATTTTACTATGCACTCCCAGCCTGTGCCAAAAATGTTCAACGCTGGAACAAGGTATGGACATCCAACTAATCAAGAAATATACAATATTGATTTTTCATTGTTGTTAGTTTCAATGGACTAGTAGACATGTATGCATATGTGGGGGCATTCACAAGGGAGGTGAGCTATTTGACAGAATGTTTAAAAAAACATGGTTTTGTAGACAACGTGGACAACAGGATATGCACAAAATAGGTTTGTTGATTAGACACTGGAAACTTTAAATAATGTGATTGAAATTTTCAAGCCAAGCCTCCAAATCATACACCATATCCTTGCCAAATGGTTGCATGACTAATTAATTTTTTCACTTTTAGGAAAAAAATTGAGAGCAGTTGTGGATTCTTTTTTTGAAAGGGGGTCATATTTCATGTGCATTATTTGACAAAATGCCTACATATTGAATGGTAGTAGAAGTAATTATAGTTCCACTTTCCAACTTAGTTCTTTATCTGGTGTCATAAACACCAAGGAATATTCTCTTCATGCTCACAATTTGATGTTTTTGGGGAAGGAGTTGTATTGAATCGCCCAAAACAATATTCATGATATTCCCTTTTGAGTTAAGACTTGGAAAAATGGTAGCGGTGTAGCAACGAAATGAGAGAGGAATCCTCCTAGCATTGACTTTGATACCTTTATCTACTTCTTTGGTAAGATGAGTTGGCCATTGGAAAGCTCGGCAACCATTTCAGACACTGGTAGCTTGTGCGCGTAGTACTGTTCGGAGCCACTTTGGCCGATTCATTTGTCCCTCAGGCATGGTCTCCCTTACCTTTTTATTTCTTAATTTTCATAATTTGGGTTCTTAATTTGCAATATTATAGAAATTTTAAACCACTAAACAATCTTACAAATGGATATGTAACCAAATTTAAATAGTGTAAGGAAATCAAACTCCACCTTGTAATTTTTGAAACTGATTTACAATTTAAACATTAATTATGGTCACTACCATAACCTTATACGATGATACTAGAGCATATGAATTAAGTGATCATATATTTTGGTATCGGAAAGAGTTAGATGATGTCTTCAAAGCAAACAACCTTTTCCGTTAACCTTGCAAAGTTAGAAAATGCAATTTTGAGAGACTTGAAAAACAAGACTCTGAGCCCCGTAAAGGTTATGTCAAATGTCGTATGTGTTATTTGTTATATAGAGAGTCCCTTAAATCAATAGCTTGACCTAGTTTGGTTGTTTGCGCTCTCTTCGAAGCTCCTCTAAGATCCCTGGTGCTCTTTTTTGTAATTTTAGGAAACTTCCAAAACTGAAAAATTGGCCTTCGTTTTAGACCATCATTCAAACCCTGAGCAACGAAATGTCTTTCCGCCTTCGTAAACCTCTAGTATAATTACTAGATAATTGATTTCAACCTCCAGTTTGGCAAAAAACACTCTTCTAGATAGTTTGAAAATGGTTTTTTTTAGGCCTCTGGTCGCAATTTTACTAAGTCAAACTGGACCAATTATGACCAATGGCTCTGGAAAACCCGTCACCATTTTAAACCCATATGTCATTTCTTAGTTCTGTCGACTTTGAAAAATTCTCCATATATAGGGGAGCTTGTAATAAATTTCTCATTTCACGTTCGTCCATCAAACGTTAGTTTTGGAGGTGGTTTTGTGAGCCCTCGAGCTAATTTTTGATCATTTCCAACTAGGCCAATTACAACTGATTGCCCCGAAAAAATAACCGCCAATCATAAAATGTTTGTTATTTTTTAAATCCGTCTTTTCCTGTGAATTCTTGGTGTATAGTAGGACACGTAGAAACTTACCCGTGGTATGTTTGCTCCTGGGAAGACAACGTTTGAAAGTGGTTTCTTAGCCTCTGAGTCTAAATTGAACGTTTTTGAACCTAGGAAGAAAACATAAAAAAAGAAAGTTGTAGGACCCATGTTTGGTTTTCCAAACCACAGTGGAAAATTTTTGACACATGTAAATAACTGTTTGAAAATCTATAATGTAACTTGTTGTGTGAAATGGAACTTTTGACAAAATCATGTTTCTTTCTCTTTCCTTTCTTTTTCTCTCTCCTTGGTTATGAAATGAAGTGAAATGAAACGAAATGAAAACTTGTGTCTCTAACACTCTCTTTTAGAATGAAAATTATTATTATTATAATGTAAATGGGAAACTAAAAAATGTTAATTATGCTAGATCTAGGTGAATGACATGTCAGCGATTTATCGCTGATTTCATGCTCACATGGTTTTATAGGATGGAAGTAAGATGGCGAAAAGGCGTGGTGAAATTTATTACTTATTATTGGAATTTCATATATTTTATTGGAAGATGTATATATGTTTAATGTAATTGCAAAGTAACATAAAATTTTATATTTGAAATTTGGTAGTATGTATGGGATGCTAGTTTTAGGAATGCCTTGGGAAATGTGCATTTAATCATAGGTTCAATTGATGCATAGTTACGTATGGTTAAAAGGTTTGATATATATATATATATATATATATATATATATATATATATATATATATATATATAGGTGTGTGTGTGTGTGTGTGTGTGTGTGTGTGTGTGTGTGTGTGTTAAATGAATTTGAATTTAATATCTTGTAGTGCATTTTCAGTGTTCAATAAAGGATTAATTGATTAGTGTTTTGTATTCTTACCTTGTAAATGTAATAAAGAGATTTAATCGAAACACTCAAACCTAGTATAAGATTCGTGCATAACATGTCTTCTTGTGTGATCCTTCTTACCATAGAAGATATTGAAACCGTATAATGAATTTAAACTTTTAATTCTATGTAACCTCCTAGTTTAGGTAAATAAAACCCCTAGTTTGAGTTTACCGTCATAGTCATTATGTTTAGCAACGTTTTTGTGAACCCATCTTTTAGGAATGATATGGTCCAACTTTATCCAGAGTATGTGGTTTCTGTCTAGGTTTTGTAACTGAAGGGAGAATTTATTCTCTTCAGTTCTGACACCGTGTTGAGTGGTGAAGACCTCTCTGGAAGTCACCTTAAGATTCCTTGTTCAAAGCAATGACTATACAGTGTAACCTTACCATTTATGGAGTAAGTAGAGGTATTACTCCCTTAGTATCCTAGAGGACTCCCAGTTCTTACAAAGTTAGATCTACATTTTTTTATCATCGAATGAATTCCTTGTGGGAACCCCCCAGATGACCCAAATGGAAAGAGTGAAATATTCATTCTATGACTTAAACTCTTGTTAATAAAATCTTTAGTTCCTCTCATCTAGATGTGTTACCTTGGTTACTAACAACATAACACCTTGGTATTTCATGAAGGTTGTTTAGTAAATATATCCTCTCACCTTAAATTCATATATAGTTGAGGCGTAGATCCTTAGGTGCAATTGAAACCAAACTAAATCTTATTTTATTAGGATGTTAACTTGGGGTTCATGTGTAGTTATAGTGCTTCCAATATTTTACTTCTTCAATATGTTAGACAAGTACTTTCGTAACTATTTATGTTAAAAAGTGATGCCAAAAAAAGAGACCTAAGAAACAATGTAAATTAAATGAGAAACAAGAGTATATGTGAAAATGGTTTAGGAACAAACTTTTTTAGTTGAAGTCCTTATGGTTGATTTAAGCATTGAATTTTGTTAAGAATGGATACAATTTGTTCTTGGTGGGAATAGGCATTCGAGACAATATAGATTCGACTAAAAATAAAATAAAATAAAAATTATGTCATGTAAATGCTTAATTGAATCAAACTAAATTTGGGACTAAAACCACTATAGTACGAGAATAAATGTGCTTCGAATGGAAGGAGGTTTATAGGAAAGGGAAACTTGAACCTTCACCTCCTTTGGATCATATTATTTCTCCCTCGAAATCTTATGGTTGGTCCCCTTCTTTATGAGGGTAAAATTAAACGTCAACTAAACATATTTTGAAAAACAAACCTTTAGCATAAGAATGAGAGAAGTAGGAACTTTTTATGAAATATGAAATATGGAAATTAATTATGTAAGTTATGGAGATTGTCATAAGGGATAAAGAGAGAACTTAAATGGTGGAACTGCAAGTTGAATGTGGAATGAAATTATGAATCTGTAGGTGGAAAAAGGAGAAAATTATACTTACATAATAATGTTATTGGAAGGTTAATCGTAACAATGATGTAATCATGGTAATGATGTGTTATGGGTTTTTTAATCCTTGAGTCCCTTTTCTTTTTGTTGGGTTATTGCTAGCATTTGTTCATTGGATAATGTGTGGCATCAAAATGCATATGGTGTTGACGTGTGTCTATATGATTTGATAAACTATGTAATTGTCTTGTGCGTTGTTGAGTTTATTTTCTTGGATCCCTTGTGGTGTTGTGTAGTGAGCAATGTAAGTCAAAAAAAAAATCCTAGTGTTTTTACTTTTGTATTTGTGTGTTTAAAATGTGGACGTTACAAATGTGCTTAAATTATTCTTAATGTGTGTAATCCATGTAGGGTTGTATGAGATATAGGCCAGTAAACCCTTGGGAGCATATCATAAAACATGGGGATATATATATATATATATATATATATATATATATAATTCTATATTTATATATTGTTCTAAATGTGTTTAGCCTATTAGCAATGTGTTTCATCCATGGAGGGCATTATGGGATGGAGGAAACCAAATCCTTGATCATATATCATCAAACAAATGGATCAATATATATATATATAGAGTGTGTGTGTGTGTGGGGAGACCTATAAGAAGGCACTATCATGATATACTTTCCGTGGCCATCTTATTATTATTTTTAATGTATCTATGTATCCCTTAATGGTATTTTGTTTCAAATTTTAAAGAAAAACATAATACATTGATGCACAACTTAAATATAAACCCTTTAGAAAACCAAATTGGGGGAAGTATAAAAATAAATAAACATGAAACAATAATGCATATTCTTGGAGTTTGGATAAAAAATGGAGTTCTTATTCGACAGTCTCATACCTACATTAAAAATTTCAAACTATAGATTGTAAATAGTAAATGATCATGTTCTATGCCATTATGTTTGATCAGTCAGATATTCATGTATACGGTGGTCTTTGAGGTATTGGTCATTGTTAATTTTTCTCTACTAGTTTGTTCTCTTTTGTTCTTATGTCAAATTGATCTAGTTTACAATTATTACGGAACATGTGTATATAGGATATATTGAGTGTTGTAATTTGAGTGGTCATTTTTATTTTGTGTCATAGTATTGTAAACTTTTGTACGTTATCTTGTCAATATATTATATTATAGAGTTAGGAAACAATTTATCATAAGTTTTCATCATGAGTCAGAGTCAAAATGTTGTCAAAATAAGAAAATTTCCTCCAGGATGCATTATTGCTTAAACGCAACATACAATACGTCAAGTACCTGTTGACAATTTTTGCACTTGTGCAAAAATGGGAAACTTGAAACTTTGTTATGATGGATGGCATTGGTGAAGTGAACCTAACTACGGGAATACATAACAATTGATGATTACGTGTGATTTGCAGCTATGTTTGTTGTTACAAAGCATAAAAAATCACATAGTCTACAATTTTAGGTTTTTCTTCAATATGAGAACACAAAAGCCCCTAAGGACAGATGTATCAGCTTGATGAAGGCCAGAATTACAGAGCAAGTGAAATGGTAATTTTTGGAACAAATAATAGAGTTGCAGATTACAGTAGTTGGGAGTTCATTAATAAAGCTGCACATATTTTAAATTTCTTTCCTTCATGATTAAGTACATCCAATTATGTTATTAAGTTGTTTAATTTGTTATACAATCCATACATCAAACTGTAAATGTAGAAATAAGCACACAACTCAATTCCATAATTTAATGTTTTATTCATAAGGAATTACAATGTTTCCCACACAAGTTGTGGGATGTAACTCAAAAGTATTTCATAAATACTGAAGTAGAAGGTACATGTGCATGAAAAGAAAAGTAAAGGAGGATGATCAAAAACCCATCATTTCCTTGAGTTTCTTTCATCTCCTTTGCTCCACTTCCATCTCCATCTTTACTTCAGCTTCCTCCTCTCTATCCTCATTAGAATTGTACCTGAGAAATAGAAAAAATAAATACTGTTAGTCACAAGCTCAACGTTTTGATCCATATTCATGTACTATTTGATTTCGTGCAAATGGATCTCCTTACATCAGGAGGTATGAGTTATAGATATAAGATACATCAGAGATAGATACAAAATTATTAGAGCAGTATTCTACATCAGCGTATATGATTTCAAGAATCATTCAGAAAAGAAAAGATAAAAGAAGAAACTATGGCACATGAGAGAGGCCAAAAATCCTAATGTTTTATAACTAGCTTATCTAAATGTGCAGGTACAAGTAAGAAGAAGTAAATAAACACTAACTATTGTGTTTTCATATCATAAGTATTACATTTTGCAATTTGAACCTGAAAAGTACATTTATTTCAGTTCAAACTAAAGGATGAATATACAGAGATATACCTATACTAATCCATAAAATAAATGCAAGTTTAGTGTTGCATATTTTAAAAAAAGGAATGCATACACAAAGTGCAGAGTCAAGGATACAAATCAAAGATATCATCAACATATGACACAAAAACAAAGTACAAAACCATCAAGTACATTTTTTAGATGAAATAAAGTACACTTATGCAGTTTGGAAAATAATATTACAGTCTCATACTACCCCCAGAGCTACTTTCTACAATATGTTGTTGCTCCATTTCATCGTGCCCTAGTTTTCCTTAAAAATTCTTCAATCTGCGGGCTTTGTCATATTTTCTATCTCCTTGATTTGATGCATGGAAATGTTGAATCTTCTTTTGGATGCCATTATAAATCATTCTCCATGGCCGTGGATTATTCTAAACATGATATTATTTGTAAATTCTTTGTCCTTGGTGAAAAATTTGCATTCTGGGCGTAAATGGAAGTTCCCCTATATTTTATTGTTTGACAGGCATCTTTTCCTCATAAAATTCTATCTCGGCATCTTATAATACATGGTCTCTTTTGATTGGATGAGGCACGACGGGTTTATTTTATAAACTTGTCACTTTTGGCTACTTTGGCAAAAGGGTTAAATTGGTCCCGTGGTTCCATTGGATCCTGATTGGTTAGAAAATTTGAAGTGGTGGAGAAAATTTCCTATTCTTTCCCTGAAGGTGTACACATGTCGCAGGTTGAGTAGTTATGGAAAAGAGGATCTTTTTATGTTCTAAGGCATTATGGAAATAAGAGTAAAAATGAAAAGAAATGCCTAAGGACCACAAGAGGACATGTGGCAACTTTTGAGTCAAAAATGGAATGGCGGATCGTCGGGTTAATTTGAGGTTTTTTGTTTACTTTGAAAAAGGAGTAAAGTTTTAAAGTGAACCTTGACTCCACTGGGATCAGAGAAGGACACGTAGAAATTTGAAAAGTCAAAGGCTGGGGATGTTGATTGCTGGAACACTTTGAAGATTTTTGGTTTTGTTTTGTAAAGGAGTAAAATTACAAAATGAGCTGTGATTCCGCTAAGGAACAAATCAGCATTGAAAATTCACATACGGATCGGCAGGCAGATGGAGGTCTTTAAAACTTTTTGTTTTATTTTTAAAAAGTGATAAAGTATAAAAGTTAAGTGCAGCCCTGCCAGAGAGAAGTTAAAACTTGTGTTGAAAAGTCAAAGAAGGAGGTGCGGGCCGTCGGAGAAAATTTGATAAATTTTCTCTTTTGTGAAAATGAAGTCAAGTCATGAAATGGAGCGTGACCCCGCCAGACTTAGGTTGAATCTACATTGAAAATTCAAAGGCAGAGGTGTGGGTCATTAGAGAAAAATTGGAAATTTTGGATTTTTGAGAAAAGAAGTATAAAGAATATAATGGAACTGCAACTCCGTTGGGACCCACATCAAAAGTTAAAAGCGGAAGGGCAGAGCACTAGGGGAAATTTTGAAAATTTTCCCTTTTGTAAAAAAGAGGTAAAGTTTCATAATTGAGTCATGACTGCGTCAACGGCCCAAATTTAGCCATGTATTGAGCCCATTTTTCAAAGGCAGAGGAACGGGGAAAATTTTCAAAAATTTGCATTTTCTCTAAAAGTTATAAAATGCAAAAAGGTTCCCCCAGGCCCATTTCAATTCATCTTTCCATGTGGAAGACTCTAATTTATATTTGAAAGAGAAGAATCAATGGTAGATGTATGTTGCATTTGATTTTTCCGCCATTTATGCTCCAAGGCTTTTGGAGATGTGAAATTTGCATCGATTTTCGTCATTTTTTGATGAATCTCTTGTCATTTTTATCAACAAAGTGCATCTGAATTGTTTAGATCTCAATTAGGAGTCTAAGGAGTGTAAAAATTGAATATTTTGAATCAAATTGACTTGGGTTCCTCCAAAAACTAAAAAATACCAAATCCAGAGGAGTTAGTTGTAGAGGATCAAATTGCAGAGGAAAGATACGAAGAAGGATGTTGCATACATGAAGGATGAAAACATGCTCCATTTAAAACAATGATGCAAATATTTGAAATGATTCACCTTTTTGAACAATTGGAAACTTTTTGTTGTAAATTTGTTAAACGTCATTTTATCGAATCATGATCAAATGTAACAAACAAAGGTGTTTGAAATATTCTTTTCTTGTGGGAAAAGGCTTGGATGCAAATTGATTTGTTATAAAAAGCATGCTTTAGTCATGAAAATGGTTGGGGGTTAATATTTCTAAGAAAATTTGAGAAATCCCATCTTCTGAGAGACCATCTGAGAAACTTGTTAATGTCTTATGTTTTGGATTTGATCATTTCAAGTTGGTTGCAAGTGTATAGCCATTGAAAAGCTCTAAGATTATTCAAGAAAATTTCCCCTGCTGATGAATCTGAGAAATTTTGAATTAATTTTTGTTAAATCTCTAACAAATTTGTGTTTGCTTATTTCAGAATGTTTGCAAATAGTTTTTCTTGTTCCTATTGCAATCTTATATTAAAATCTCTTTGAATCACACAAAATATCATCCATGTGATAGTTTAGTGGAATTTTCAATTTTATTAGAACAAGAGCTTTCATCTAATAATGAAATAAAAAATTTAAAATCACTTTACCTTCATTTGTTGACAGAGATAGGTTGTAATTCTTTGGGTGTACCTTAGGCATGATGAACTAGAGATTTTTAATGTTTAATTGAGTATTTTAACTCTAACCTTCATGTTAAAATATTGGAGATTGTGTGAAAACGTGTAGATCTGGGCCTCCATTGATGCACACCTCCTGGTTGAAGGAATATTTTAACTATTGTAAAGCTTCATGTTGTTGATTTTTGTAATTGTTTTGAAGGTTCTCAAAGATTTGGCAAAGTCCAATTTATCTTGCTTAATCTCCCACCAAAAAATTATTCAAAACAGTGAATCCTTCCTAAACTACCCCTATTTTTCTTGCATATCCACAAATGAGAAAAATCCATTGTTAAAAATATGCAGAAGCAATCAGGTTTCAATGTCTTTAGTAGCCTTAGCCTTGTTTTAGAAAATATCTCCATCTTTTGGGAGTGACAACTCGTGAGAGTCAAATTTGGTGTATTGATCATATTTTCTCAAGGTTTCCTTTATAAAGTTTGTGCAAAGAAATATTTATCAGTATCTTTTACCAACAGAGGTTACAAAACGGGTCCTCTCACCCTGGTTGAAAGGCACAACCAAAAGTAGTAAGGATAGATCAAATCCTCTTCAAGGTGTTATCCATTTCTCCAACACCTGAGTGATAAAGAGCTAGTTGAATCACCTCCCCGACTAACTAATGACATACATGATGATTTATTTGTCTCTAATCTTCTTGTAAAATCTATGATGTTGCTCAACTTGTAAGGGAGAATCAATTTGGATACCAACACGCTTTTGGCACCACTACCAGGGATTCTTTGAGGTATTTTTACAAATGCATGTACAAGGAAACCTTGGTAATGTTTCTTACATAATTTAAGTGAAAATATGTTTTGTAAACGTCATCCTGTGTCAGATTTGTAAGAATTTGGAAAAGTTACAAGTTTTGTGTGCAATATTTCAAGTTTCCAGCAGTTATTGCACTAAGTTTGTGTTGTAAATGATAAATTTGGGTAAAGGAAGAATAGATTTGTTGAGCTTTACATGAATCTAGTATTAACAAACATTTGAAGTATCATTTGTAGTGCATTTGCACAACTAGGGTGAAAATATTAGTGGCGAATCCGTGTTGATTTGTTTTTTTATAAATGTCAGTGTCTTAACCTTTGTCAATTGAAATTTATCACTAATATTTGCTAAGATGGAAGGAAGAAGATATTTCTTCATTAAGGAACCTTCTAGGAGGTTGTTTCCAGAGCTGGGAAAATCAAATTTTGAAGGAAGAAGATTATGGAAAGTTTTTGGAGATCACAACTCAAGAAAAGAGCTATCCATTGTTGAAACTGATGAGCCTGTCATTGAAGATTGCAATACTTCCTCAAGTTCTTCTGAATCAGGTAGTATTTTTGTAGAGTTTAATTCTCCATCTAGTGAAGGGCCATCATTTTTATTTGAAAAATTTTCTTCTCATTATGTCCCTGTATTTTCCAAATCTAATAATTTTTTCCAAGAAATAGAGCCTTTAGAGGATTTTCATTATGAGAATTACATTCTTGTGCCCCACATACTTCTCACTCCTCATCATTTTGTATCTCCTCAAAATTCACCACCTCAAAACAATATGGCCCAGCCCACACCCAGACCTCCATTTGTTGTTAATACCTTTGGTCCTATAAACTTTAGAGGTATGGATGGATATCCAAATGTTGTGCCACAAGATGTAAGAAATAGATTTCCTAAGTTTCAAGGAAATAATGCTATAACTGGTGATCAGCACTTAAAGATTTTTGTCAATATGATGGAGGATTTTGAAATAGAGTTTGAGGATGTGTATATTAAATTATTTATTCATACTTTAGAATAAGATGCATGGGACTGGTATAAATCTCTGCCAGATAACTCTATAGATTTATGGACAGAAATGAATAATTCTTTTAGATTGCAGTATGGAGATAAAACAGACCCTAGGTTTATTTTATCAGGATTAAAAATATTAAGAAGAATCCTAATGAATCGGTACATGATTTCAACACTAGATTAAACAAAACTTTGATAAGATTTCCTATAATATTAATGCCCAGTGATGAATCATGTATGATAAGGTATTCTGATGCATTTGACAAGAAAGGTGCATATTATTTGAGGGACAAAAACCCTAGAAATTTGAGGCAGACCCTTACCATGGCTCTGTAAATTGAGAATAACATTAAAGCAATTACTAAGCCTCCTAAGAGGGAGGGTGTTAAACTGATCAATCCAGAAAAGCCTCAATCAAAAAATTATGTTGATTTGGAGGAGGTTGTAAGAAATTTGGCATGAGTTGTTAAAGAAATATCATATAAGTTAGCCAGAGTAGAGAAAGGTATTAGATAAGGTTCCCAAGGTCAGCATAAGTAATAAGGTCAAGAAATATTTGCAAATCATCCTAGAGGTGATCAGAGATCTGATGATAGAGGAAACGGACCCATGGGATCTGGAAATAGACATCCCCAAGCTTGTGAAAATAAAATGGTGGTTGATCCTTTGACTATCATAGTTTCTGCCATGGAAGAAGCAAATGAAATTGAATGGTGTGATAGATGTTTCTTTCCCCATTATCCATGTGTTGAAGACAAAGAAGTTGAGGAGGCTAATGGGGATGAAACTGATGATGATGTGTGCATGATGGGGTGATCTACAAGCTCACAACAAGGAACGACTTCAACTGAATTAATCAGTACCAAAACTGCTGCAAGTTTTTGAGATTGCATTCACTGGGTATTACCTATTCCTCCCTCTCATACTTTAGAAATAGATATGGTACAAACTTTTGAATTTCTGAATAATGATTTTGATTACTTAAGAGAATTAAGATTAGGAAGTATGATGGAGGAATCCCTTCCAAAGAGGATAATTAGTTGTTAATGAATGTTGTGGTTGCCCAAGAAAAATAATATAACACAAGAAGTAAATCTATCAAGAGGTAGGGCCTCAGGCCAAACCAAAAACTCCAGTTCTCACCAATATCCCAAACAAAACTCCTAAGAAGGATGCATCTGGAAAATTCCTTATTCTCCCAAACAAAACTTATATTCCTCCCCATCCTCAAAATGTGAAAAATCCTTTACTGTCAAATGATTTTTTCAATCATACTCCTAATGGTGCCTTGCCCAAATATGTTCCTTATGGCATTTCCCAAGTCTTGAGTCAAATCAAGGTGTCTATTCCAATTGTTGAGATGCTTAGAATTCCTGAGAATAAGAAAAGGGCCTTTGAATATTTGGGATTCAAAGAAGAAAATATTTCCCAAGGAAGAAATGTAAACAATGTAGAAGTTCCTCCTACCATTGAAGAGTTGGAAAAACCAAAAGTACTGGAAGAGCTGGGGGAACCACCTGAGGTTTATTTCAAAACATCTTTGGTTAAGTTTCAAGTAAATGTAGATCCATTTTTCACTACTCTGATTATTAAGGATAGACTGTTACACAATTGCATGTTTGATTAAGGAGCTTCATGGAATGTTATGCCTCTTGAGGTCATGAATGAATTGAACATTAAAGTAACAACAGCTTATGGTAAGTGTACTGCCATGGATTCTAGAGACGTGTCAGTGGTTGGATGTGTCAAAGGTTTGGTAGTACCAACTTAAAACTATATGTTATTATTGTTGATTGCCCTGCCAAATGAGGAATGATGTTATCAAGAAAGTGGGATACTAGTGTTGGTGGTAATGTGCAAATGGATATGTCTTATGGCACCATTCCAATTGAGATATTCCTTGTAAAGTTATATGGTGAAAAGAATATGTTGCATCTCATTGAGGATCCCAATAATGCTTCCTATGAAGTGTTATACACAAGTGTTGATGTTGATAATTTTTTTGGATTTATTGATGGTAGACAGCTCAAGATTGATCAATGCAAGTGTCTTAAACAAGTAGGTTATCCTTGTATTTTTTTGTTTGATGGGGCTTGCTCTAAATTTAGAAATGATGTTGGTATTGTTCTGATTTCTCCAAGCCTGGAAGAGATTTTTTTTCTTTCAAACTCAACTTTGAGTGCACTAACAATATTGTAGAATATGAAGCACTGTTATTAGGTTTGAGAATTGCTTGGAAATATGGTGTTAGAGACATCATTCTTAAAGGAGATTCAAAACTGATTTATTAGCAAGTTAGAAAATTGTATGCAACAAAAAACCAAAGAATAAAACAGTATAAGCATGCAATCTGGGATTTCATCAAAATGATTGACTATTTTAATATTATACATCACGATAGGAAGTTCAATACTGTAGTAGACAATTTGGCAGTATTGGGATCCATATTTGAAAATTACACTGTATCCCCCTATTGTGAGTATAATATTGAGATATTAACTAGGCCATATGTCCCTGACAACATCAAGCATTGGAAAGTGTTTGAAGATGCTACCCAGGTGCAAATGGTTTTGCAGAACCAAGGAGAATTTCCAGATCAAAATATAGATTGGGAACCAATGGTCTGTGTAGCTGAAGGAAATGAAACATTATTTGGTAAAGAAATCATTCAGTTGAAGACTACCACCATTCTTAGAGAGTTGGTAGCAATTGAATCAAACTTTGATAATGTTGATTGCATTGTCAACAGCCATATGTCTGTTTCAAGAGATGTGGAGGAACACGACCTAGGAATGAAGGAGAAACCATGTAACATCTGGTTAGGTAGCAATCTGAGCAAGGAGGAGAAGCAGTCATATGTACAACTTTTGAAAAAATATCAGGACTGCTTGGCATGGTCATATTCTGAACAGAAATCATACAGGGAAGATCTGTTCCAGCATGAAATTCCTTAAGAAACAAATACCAAGCCAATTAGGAAAAATCAGAGGCCGATCAATCCACTCCTTTCCCTGAAGATGCAAGAAGAATTGAATAATTTGAGGGATGGAGGTATTATTCAGCCCACAAGGTACTCATCATGGGTTGTGTTGGTGTCCATTTTGATCTTACACCATTTTGCCCTAATTTTCCTTCACTCTGCGTGTTCTGAAACATTTTCTATATCATGAATGGATGATATGAAGCTTTTGCCTCCATTTGAATGCCTTGAATTGTTTTCCAAATCCATTGTTATGCCCTTTCTTGAAAGAAGTCCCCAAGCTGCCCTGTTTTTGCCCTAAATATTTCAAAATCCGCGGGCTTTGTTGTTTTTCCTATTTTTCCCGATCGTGGAAGCTCGAAAATGATCGATTTATACTTGTATGCCTTTGAAAATCCATCCCCATGGTCGAAAAATTCTTGGAATCATGCTTCACTTGGTTCTGTTTCAAAAAATTTCCATCCTTAGTGAAAAAATTGGATTCTGGGCATAACTGGAAAAAAATTGTATTTTTGACGGTCTGACGGGTGTATTTTACCCGTCAAATTATTCCTAACGCTTGGGAAATTGCATGGCATCTTCTAATTGGTTGAGGGGCGGCGGGCAGATGCTTTAACTTATCACTTTTTTCCTTTTTGGCAAAAAGGCATTTTTGGTCCCATGGCTCTACTTCTTTCTGATTGGTTCTAATGATGTTTACGTGGCTTCTTCTAATTGGTTGAGGCATGACAGTTTTATCTTGAAAACTTGTTCCTTTTGGCCATTTTTTAAAAAAAAATTAACTCGCCTCGTGGCTCTATCAAGTTTTGATTGGCTGAATTGAAGCGGCAGAGAAAATTTCATAATTTTTCCTGAGGATGTACATGTGTCGCATGTTGAGCGATTGTGGAAAGGCAAGTCTTTTTTGTGCTATAAGACATTTTGGAAAAAGATTTAAAATGCAAAGAAAATTCCTAAGACTCACAACGAATCAGAAGGGAACACATGGTGGCTTCAGAAACAAAGAGGGAATTGCAGGTTGTCAGACTATTTTGAATATTTTGGACTTTATTTGTTAAAAATATTAAAGTTACAAAACAAACCGCAACCCCGCAACAAATCAGAATTGGACATGTGGCAAGTTGGAATAGTCAAAGGAGAGAATGGTGGATTGGTGGAATACTTTGAATATTTTTTGGCTTTATAAAGTTCTAAAGTTCTAAAAAAGAAGCGTGGCTCTGCAACGAATCACAGATGAACACGTAGCATGATTAGAGGTGGAAGTGTGGGCCCACGGGGAGAATTTGGAAAATTTATTTTTTCCAAAAAGAAGGTAAAATAGCAGAATCGAGCTGTGATTATGCTGGGAACCACGTTGGGACACGTGTCAATCCTGTATTCAAGGGGTGGAGGGGCGGAGAAAAATGTCAATTTTTTACTTTTTTCCAAAAGTTTTTATATGTCAAAAGGAGTTCATAGGCCCATTTCCAATCACATTCGGCTAAGTGGAGGGATCAGATTAAAAGGTAAAAGAAGATCAATGGTAACTGTGCATTTTTCAAATTGACCGCCATTTGAGCTCCAGGATGTTTGGAGATGTGATTTTTGCATCAATCTTCATCGAATTTTTTGGCAAATTCATGTCGTTTTGGTCTGCAAAGATCAATGGAATCGATTCGGAGATTTAATTTGTAGATTTGAGGTATATTTGAAGTGGATTTTTGCTCAGGCTCGTGTAAAAATGTGAAAAGCCAGATCCAAAAGTTGCAGAGGAAAATTTGGAAAGGGAAAATATGTAATGATGAAAGGAAAAGGGTCTGCATGCACCAAGGATGAAAAACGTGCCCCCTATTGAAGTAATGATGCATATTTTTGCAATTATTCACCTTTTTGAGGCACCTGACATCTTTCAAATGTTTTTCTGTTAAACGTCCCTTTCTGCAAATCATGATGGAATTTTGTAACAAACTTGATGCTTGGCATATTCTTTTCTTGGGAAAGAAGGCTTGGATGTAACAAATGATATATAATGCATGTTTGAGACTTGCAAATGGTCGGGAGTTCATTTTCACGAGAAATTTTTGAGAAAAGCTCATCTCTCTGAGAAACCTTTCTGAGAAACTAGGTTAACTTCCTCTATGTTAGATTTCCATTCATGTTGAGTTGGTTACAAGTGTATAGCCATCAACAAGCTCTGAGATTGTTTGAATAACTCTCCCCTGCTGAATAAATCTGATAAACTTTGAGTTAATTTGTGTTAAATCTCTGGCAATTCTGTGTTTATTTCACTTTCAGAATGTCTGCAAGTAGTTTTTCTTGTTCCTATTGCAATCTTGTATCAAAATCTATCTCAATCACACAGATCTCAATCCTTGTGATAGTTTAGTGGCATCTGCAATTTCATTTTTCAGAAGAGCTTTCATCTGGGAATGATATAAATGATTTAAAATCACTTTTCTTCATTTGTTGACAGAGATTGTTTGTAAGCCTCTAGGTGTACCTCAGGCATGATTCATCTTAGATTTTGATGTTTTATTGGGCCTTCTAACTCGAGATTTCATGCTAGAACCTCAAATATTGTGTGAAAAAGTGCAAATCTGGGCCTCCATTGATGCACACCTTCTGGTTGAAGGAATGTTTTAACTACTTTGAAGCTTTATGTTGTTGATTTCTCCATTGTTGTGAAGTTTCTCAAGGATCTGGAAAAGTCCAATTTGTCTTGTTGATCTCCCACCAAAAAATATTCAAATAACCAATCCTACCCTAAACTACCCCTGTTTTGTCCTGTATATCCACAGAAGAACAAAATCCATTTGCCAAAATATACAGGAACAGATCAGGTTTCCAAATGTCTTCAGTAACCTTAGCCTTGTGTTGAAAATATCTCCTTATTCTGGAAGTGACAACTCGTGAGAGTCAGATTTGGAGTGTTGATCATATTTTCCCCAAGGTCTTCTATATAAAACTTGTGCAAAAGAAGGATATCACCATCTCCTCCACCATTTGAAGGTTACAAAGTAGGTTCTCTTACCTTGGTTGAAAGGCACAACCAGAAATAGTTAGGATAAGATCACATCCTTTTAAGGTGCTACCCACTTCTTTCAGAGCCTGAGTGCTAAAGAGCCAGATAAACTCCCTCCCCGGCTACAAAATGACACACAATTGTTTATCTGCCTCTGAGTGTCTTGTTCATTCCTTGATGCTGCTCTGTTCTTGAAGAAGGATTAAATCTGGGTACCAACACGCTTCTGGCACCATTACCGGGGACTTCTTTGAAAAATTTAAAGTTTTCCAAACCCTGGTAATGTTTCTTGCAAATGCCATATGCAAATACATTGTTAAAGCACCATTCTATGAGCAGATTTGTAAGGATTAAGTGAAGTTATTAGCTCTGTCAGCAATTTCCCCAGTTTCCAGCAGTTTTTGCACTTTGTTTGGATTGTATTTGATAAATTTGGGTAAAAGAGGATCAGATCTATAAAGCTTTGCATGATTTCAGTATAAACAGACATTTGACAGATCATTTGTAGTGCATTTGCACAACTAGGGTGAAAATCCTTAGTGGCGACTCCGTATTGATTTGATTTGATAAATGTTAGTGTCTTAACCTCTGTCATTTGAAAATTTGTTACTAAATTCTGCAAAGCTGGAAGGAAGAAGATCTGTCTTCGCTAAGGACCCTGCTAGGAGGTTGTTCTCAGACCTGGGAAAATCAGGTTCTGGAGAAAGAAAAGTTTGGAAGGCAGTTGAAGATCAGAGCTCAAGAAAAGAGATCTCCATTGTTGAACTTGAAAGTGATCATCCTATCATTGAAATTTGTAGTTCTTCCTCAAGCAGATCTGAATCAGGTAGTCCTCTTGTGGAGCTACATTCTCCATCTGGTGAGGGGCCTTCATCTATATTTAAAAAAAAATCTTCTCATTTTGTCCCTGTATTTTCCAGATCTGATAGAGTTTTCCAAGAAGTAGAACCATTAGGGGATAATCCTTTTGAAAACTATATCCCTATCCCCCGCAGACCCCTCAGTCCTCATCATCTTGTATCTCCTACAAATTCACCTCCACATCACAATATGGCTCAGCCCCCACCCAGACCTCCATTTGTTGTTAATACATTTGGTCCTATAAACTTTGGAGGAATGGATGGTTATCCAAATGTTGTCCCTCAAGATGTAAGAAATAGATTGCCAAAGTTTCAAGGCAATAATGCTATCTCTGGTGATCAACACCTTAAAATTTTTGCTAACATGATGGAGGATTTTGAGATAGAGTATGAGGATGTATATATCAAATTGTTTATTCATACATTAGAAGAGGATGCAAGGGACTGGTATAAATATTTTCTAGATAACTCCATTGATTCTTGGACTGAAATGAAGAATGCATTTAGATTGCAGTATGGTGACAAAACAGACCCTAGGTTTCTTTTGTCAGAGTTTGAGAATATTAAAAAGAATCCCAATGAATCAGTGCATGATTTTAATACAAGATTTAATAAGACATTAAGAATATTTCATGTGAATTTGAGGCCATGTGATGAATCTTGTCTTATAAAATATGCTGATGCATTTGATAAAAAAGTTGCATACTATTTGAGGGATAAAAACCCTGGCAATTTGAGGCAGGCCTTTACCATGGCTCTACAAATTGAGAACAACATAAAGGCCATTGGAAAAACTCCTAAGAGGGAGGGTGTTAAACTGATAAACCCTGAGAAGCCTCAAGCAAGTAAGGTTGTTGATCTTGAGAAAGTTGTGAAAAATTTGGCAGGGGTTGTCAAAGAAATCTCATACAAGTTGGCCCGAGCTGAGAAGGGAATTGGACAAACCTTACAAGGTCAGCACAAGCAGCAAGGGCAAGACAGATTTACAAACCATCCTAGAAATGAGCAGAGATCTGATGACAGGGGTAAAGGGCCCATGGGATCTGCAAATAGACATCCCCAAGCACGTGAAAACAGAATGGTGCATGATCCTCTGACTGCCAGGTCTCTGATGTTGATGAAGCCAATGAAATTGATTGGTGTGATAAAAAAAATTCCCCATCCGCCATGTGAAGAAGATCAGGAGGTTGAGGAAGTTGATGATGAAACTGATGATGATGTCTGCATGATGGGTTTCTCTGTAGGCTCACAACTGGGAGCAACTTCAACCAAGTTGATCAGTGCCAGAACTACTGTAACCTTTTGGGATTGCATCCACCTGGTACTAGCTCTTCCTCCCTCTCATACTTTAGAAGTAGATGTGGTACAAACTTTTGAACTTCCTAATAATGATTTTGAGTACCTAAGAGCTTTAATGATAAAAAGTATGATGGAGGAATACCTTCTGAAGAGGATAGACAACTGTTAATGAATGTTGTTGTTGGCCAAGAAAAGGAGTATAATACAAGGAGTAAAGTTCTCAAAGGAGCAGGGCCTCAAGCCAAACCTAAAACTCCATTGCTTACAAGTATTCCTAAGGAGTATCCTAGGAAAGATACATCTGCCAAAGGCTTTGCTGTCCCAAACAAAAATTACAATCCTCCTCATGCCCAAACTGTCAAAAATCCCATGCCATCTGATGAGTTTTCTACTCTCCCTTTGAATGCTACCTTGCCAAAGAGTGTTCCATATGACATAGCCCAAGTTCTGTGTCAAATAAAGGTTAGTGTTCCAATTATTGAGCTACTTAGGATTCCTAAGCACAAGAAGAGAGCATTTGAGTACTTGGGATTGAAAAAAGAGAAGAATACTCCAGGTAGAACTATAAACATTGTAGAGACTCCTCCTCCAACCATTGCAGACCTTGAAACACCACTAGCATTGGAAGAGCTTGGAGAAGCACTTGAGGTTTACTTGGGTACATCATTGGTGGAGTCTCAATTAAATGTTGACCCATTTTTTACAACTTTGATCATTAAGGACAGACTGCTACACAATTGTATGTTTGATTCCGGAGCATCATGCAATGTCATGCCTCTTGAGGTCATGAATGAGTTGGATATCAAAGTGACAGCAGTATATTGAAGGTGTACTAACATGGACTCTAGAGAGGTCCCTGTTGTTGGATGTGTTAAAGGTTTGGTGGTACAACTTGCAGCATATCCAGGTAAGAATTTGAAACTTGATGTGGTCATTGTTGATTGCCCAGCCAAGTGGGGCATGTTGTTGTCAAGGAAGTGGGCTGCGAGTGTTGGTGGGAGTGTTCAGATGGATATGTCCTATGCCACCATCCCAATTGAGGGTAGTCTTGTAAATTATATGGGGAAAAGAAGATGTTGCATCTTATTGAGGATCCCAACAATGCTTCTTATGAAGTATTGTATACTAATGTTGATGCTGACAATTTTGTTGGCTTTGCTAATGGGAAGGAGAACAAGATGGATCAATGTAAGTGTCTTGAATAGGTAGGTTCTCCTTGGACCTTGTTATTTGATGGGGCTTGTTCCAAATTTGGAAATGGTGTTGGTGTAGTTCTGATTTCTCCAAGCTTGGAAGAATTTGTTTTTTCTTTCAAACTTAACTTTGAATGTACTAATAACATTGTTGAATATGAAGCATTGTTGTTAGGTTTAAGAATTGCATGGAAGTATTATATTAAAGATATAATTGTCAAAGGGGACTCATAATTTATTGTCAAACAAATTAGAAAACTTGTATGCTACCAAGAATCAGCAAATGAAATAATATAAGCATGCAGTCTAGGATTTGATTGAAATGTTTGATTCATTTAATATATTGCACCATGATAGGAAGTACAATGCCATTGCAAAAAATCTTACAGTCTTGGTATCTCGGTTTGATAGTTGTGCAACTTCCCCATTTTGTGAATATGATGTTGAATTACTAACAAGGCCATCTGTCCCTGAAAATGTTAAAAATTAGAAAGTGTTTGATGATGATGCTCAGGTCAAAAGATTTCTACAGAACAAAGGAGAGTTTACCAATCAATGTATTGATTGGGAGCCAATGGTGAGTGCAGCAGAAGGAAAAGAAACTTTGTTTGGCAAAGATGTCATTCAATTGAAAACTAATACCATTCCTAGAGGGTTGGTTGCTCTTGAGTCAAACTTTGATAATGTTGATTGCATTATTAACAGACATATAGCAGCCTCAAGGGATGTTGAAGAGCATGACCTTGGCACAAAGGAGAAACCAAGGAAGATCTGGTTGGGAAGCAATCTGGATAAGGAAGAAAAATAGTCCTATGTCAAGTTGTTGAAGAAATATCAGGACTGTTTGGCTTGGTCTTATTCTGAGCTGAAAGCATACAAAGAGGATTTGTTTCAGCATGAAATTCCTTTGGAATCTAATGCAAAACCATTCAGACAAAAATAGAGGCCGATTAATCCACTCCTCTCCATGAAGATGCAAGATGAATTGAAGAAGCTAAGGGATGGAGGGATCATTCAGCCCACAAGGTATTCTTCTTGGGTTGCAAACTTAGTGCCAGTTAGAAAGAAGAATGGTGATATTAGGCTGTGTGTAGACTTTAGAAATCTGAACAGAGCATCAATGAAGGATAATTATCCTTTTCCAAACATGGAAAACATGCTGTAATTAGTAACTGGATCTGAATTGTTGTCTACCTTGGATGGTTTCTCTGGCTATAACCAAGTTGTTGTGAAGGAATCTGAAAGAATAAAGACTTCCTTTACCACTCCTTGGGGCACATATGTTTATGTCAGGATGCCATTTGGTCTGATGAATGCTGGAGCTACCTTCCAAAGAGAAATGGATGTTGCTTTTGCTGGTTACATTAATGACTTCATTGTTGTTTATCAAGATGATGTAACTGTGTTTTCCAGGAAGAGAAGTGATCATTTGCAGCACTTGGAAAAGATGCTGATTAGATGCAGAGAATTTGGTATCTCTTTGAACCCAAAGAAGTGCCATTTTGGAGTGCAAAAGGCCAAGTTGCTTGGTCATATTGTATCAAAGGATGGTGTCATGATTGATCCCAAGAGGGTAGAGGCCATCAACAAGGTTCCAATTCCAAGAACCAAGAAGGGAATCCAATCCTTCTTTGGGCAGATCAATTTCATTAGAAGATTTGTGTCTAACTTTGCTGAGTTGACCCTTCCCATTACTTGCATGCTCAAGAAAGACCATATTATCAAGTGGGAAGAAGTTGTTATTCAGGATTTTGATGGAATCAAAGAAGCACTAAAGCATGCACCTGTTTTGGAAGCTCCAAATTACAAGAATCCTTTTCAAATGTTCTCCTTTTCCTTAGAAAACAACATTGCATCTATTTTTTTATAGAAGGATGATGAAGGGGCTGAGAGACCAATTGCCTTTTTTAGTAAGGCATTACAAGCAGCTGAGTTGAAGTACACCATTATGGAAAAGCAAGCATTTTCCTTGGTGAAAGCAACAAAGGTTTTCAGACCTTATATCTTGAGTTCCAAAGTTGTTGCTTATGTTCCCCACACCATGGTAAAAGATATCTTGTCAGAGATGGAGGTGTCAAGAAAATGATGCAGATGGGTGAACAAGTTGCAAGAGTATGACATGGACATCCAAACCACAAAGTTGGTAAGAGGTTTGGGTCTAGCTAAGCTTATGGCTGAGAGCAACTTGCAAACCATTGAAGTAAATGAAGTGGAAGAAGAAAGGGTGCATGTGCTTGAAAATTTGGTAAGTTCTGAGTGGTACAAAGATATAATCTTTTATCTCAGACATCTATGTTGCCCTGATCATTTGAATAAAAATAAGAAAAGAGATCTTAAGATGGCCTCTCAAAAGTATGTCATAACTGATTTTGGGTTAGCTTGGAAGAACCCAGAGGGAGTTCTCTTGAGATGCTTAACTGAGGATAAAGCCCCAAAGATAATTGCAGATATCCATGGAGGAGTTTGTGGGGGATATTTTGCTGGAAGAGTTACAACACACAAGATCTTGAGGGCTAGTTATTGGTGGCCAACTCTCTTCAAAGATACAACTCTATTGGTAAGAAGATGTGAAAGCTGCCAGCATTTTTCTGGAAGAATGAAAGCTTCAGGCTCCCTTCCTTTGCAACCTTTATCAATTGAAGCTCCTTTCAAAAGAAATGGGGAATGGACTTCATTGGTGAGATATCAGACCCTTCATGTGCTAGCCATAAGTGGATTCTTGTAGCCACATGATTACTTCACTAAGTGGGTGGAAGCAATCCCCACTAAGAAAGCAACACACCAAGTTGTCATGGACTTCATGCTGAATCATATCATCTGCAGATTTGGAGTGCTAGTCAAGATTGTTGTTGATAATGCCATGTGTTTCAGAGCTAAACCTTTGATGGCAATGTGCAAAGAATATGGAATCAATCTGACATATGCCTCTAACTACAATCCCCAAGGTAATGGACAAGCTGAGTCCAGCAATAAGAACTTATTGAAGATCATTAGAAGAACCTTGGAGCTGAACAAGAAGAAGTGGGGTGAGCAACTAAAATTTGTTGTTTGGGCTGATAGGATAACTGCCAAGAGAGCTACTGGTAAAAGCCCATTTGAGTTGGTATATGGAACTCAAGCTCTGCTTCCCTTGCACTTGCAATTGTCTTCATTTAAGTTTTTTCAACAAATTGAAGACCAAGAAGTCGGTCCATACAAAGATCGAATCAATCAGATTGTTGAGCTAGATGAAGAAAGAAGGGCATCCCACCAAAGGCATGTAAAGTTCAAAGAAAAGTTGAAGAAGTTGTTTGACAAAAAGGTCACTCCAAGGGCTTTCAGTGTTGGAGATCTTGTGCTATTGTGGGATAGCAGACATGAAGATAAGGGCAAGCATGGTAAATTTGATGCATTGTGGATGGGCCCTTACTCCATTGACATTCGGATCGGTGAACATACCTTCTTCTTGAAAGACTTAGATGGGGAATTTCTCAAATTTTTTGTTAATGGAAGACATCTGAAACATTTCCTTGATTGATTCCCCAGAATTGAGGTATGCACCATTGTATAGTGTATAGTTCTTTGGTTTCTTTTTGTTTTTGTGTTTTTGCTCATTCTGGTCCTTGGTGGCCTAGTTTTGCTGGTCTCTCAGTTCATTTATTTTGGAAGTTGGTTCTGGTTTGTCTGCTCTGCATATTGACTCCGCTGCCCAATGGATGTTTTTGGTACTTGGTCTACTTTTTGTTCTTGTGGCACTTGCTGGGAGTGTCCATCCCCTATCAGGAGCCGATGTTGGTGTCCATTTTGATCTTACACCATTTTCCCCTAATTTTCCTTCACTCTGCGTGTTTTGAAACATTTTCTATATCGTGAATGGATGATATGAAGCTTTTTCCTCCATTTGAATGCCTCGAATTGTTTTCCAAATCCATTGTTATGCCCTTTCTTGAAAAAAGTCCCCAAGCTACCCTGTTTTTGCCCTAAATATTTCAAAATCTGTGGGCTCTACCATTTTTCCTATCTTTCCCGATCGTGGAAGCTCAAAAATGATCGATTTATACTTGTATGCCTTTGAAAATCCATCCCCATGGTCGAAAAATTCTTGGAATCATGCTTCACTTGGTTCTGTTTCAAAAAAATTCCATCCTTAGTGAAAAAATTGGATTCTGGGCATAACTGGAAAATTTATGTGTTTTTGACGGTCTGACAGGCGTATTTTACCCGTCAAATTATTCCTGATACTTGGGCGGTTGTGTGGAATCTTCTAATTGGTCGAGGGGCAGCAGGTAGATGCTTTAACTTATCACTTTTTTCCTTTTTGGCAAAAAGGCATTTTTGGTCCCATGGCTCTACTTCTTTCTGATTGGTTCTAATGATGCTTATGTGGCTTCTTCTAATTGGTTGAGGCGCGGCAGATTTATCTTGAAAACTTGTTCCTTTTGGCTATTTTTCCTAAAAAATTTAACTCGCCTTGTGGCCCCGCCAAGTTCTGATTGGCTGAATTCAAGCGGCGGAGAAAATTTCTTAATTTTTCCCGAGGATGTACACGTGTCGCATGTTGAGTGATTGTGGAAAGGCGGGTCTTTTTTGTGCTCTAAGGAATTTTGGAAAAAGAGTTAAAATACAAATAAAATGCCTAAGGCCTGTAACAAATCAGAAGGGAACACATGGTGGCTTCAAAACCAAAGAGGCAATTGCGGGTTGTCAGACTATTTTGAAGATTTTCGACTTTATTTGGTAAAAAGATTAAAGTTACAAAAAAAACCACAATCCCGTAGTAGTTTTGAAATCAAAGTGGAAAGGGGATGTGGGCAGGAGAACTTTGAAGTATTCAAAGGGAATAAAGTAATGGCGGATTGGCGGACACATACTTTGAAGTTTTTTAACTTCAAAAGAGGGAGGGCTCCGCTTCAAAATATTTTTTGGCTTTATAAAGTTGTAAAGTTCTAAAAATGAAGCGTGGCTCCGCAGAAAATCATAGATGAACACGTAGCATGATCAGAGGCGGAAGTGCAGGCCCGCGGGGAAAACTTGGAAAATTTTATTGTTACCAAAAAGAAGGTAAAATAGCATAATCGAGCCACGATTCCAAGGGACCCACATTGGGACACGTGTCAATCCTGTATTCAAGGGGTGGAGGGGCAGACAAAAACGTCAAATTTTTACATTTTTCCAAAAGTTTTAAAATGTCAAAAGGAGTTCCCAGTCCCATTTCAAATCACATTCGGCCACGTGGAGGGCTCAGATTAAAAATTAAAACAAGATCAACGGTAACTATGCATTTTTCAAATTGACCACCATTTGAGCTCTAGGATGTTTGGAGATGCAATTTTTGCATCAATCTTCATCAAAATTTTGGCAAATTCATGTCGTTTTGGTCTGCAAAGATCAATGGAATCGATTCGAAGATTTAATTTGTAGATCTGAGGTATATTTGAAGTGTATTTTTGCTCTGGCTCGTGCAAAAACATGAAAAGCCAGATCCATAAGTTGCAGAGGAAAATTTGGAAAGGTAAAATATGTAACGATGGAAGGAAAAGGGTCTGCATGTGCTAAGGATAAAAACAAAATGTGCCCCCTATTGAAGTAATGATGCAGATTTTTGCAATTATTCAACTTTTTGAGGCACCTGACATCTTTTGAATGTTTTTCTGTTAAATGTCCCTTTCTGCAAATCATGGTGAAATTTTGTAACAAAATTGATGCTTGGAATATTTGTTTCTTGGGAAAGAAGACTTGAATGTAAAAAAATGATATATAATGCATGTTTGAGACTTGCAAATGGTCGGGAGTTCATTTTCACAAGAAAATTTAGAGAAAATCTCTTCTCTCTGAGAAACTTTTCTTAGAAACTAGGTTAACTTCCTCTGTGTTAGATTTCCATTCATGTTGAGTTGGTTGCAAGTGTATAGCCATTAACAAGCTCTAAGATTGTTTGTATAACTCTCCCTTACTAAATAATCTGATAAACTTTGAGTTAATTTTTATTAAATCTCTAGCAATTCTGTGTTTATTTAACTTTGAGAATGTCTGCAAGTAATTTTCTTCTTCCTATTGCAATCTTGTATCAAAATCTATCTCATTCACACAGATCTCAATACTTTTGATAGTCTATTGGCATCTGCGATTTCATTTTTTAGAAGACCTTTCATCTAGGAATGATATAAATGATTTAAAATCACTTTTCTTCATTTTTTGATAGAGATTATATGTAAGCCTCTGGTTATACCTCAAGAATGATTCATCTTATATTTTTATGTTTTATTGGGCCTTCTAACTCGAGCCTTCTTGCTAGAACCTCAAATATTGTGTGAAAAAGTGCAAATCTGGGCCTCCATTGATGCACACCTTCTGGTTGAAGGAATGTTTTAACTACTTTGAAGCTTTCTATTGTTGATTTCTCCATTATTGTGAAGTTTCTCAAGGATTTGGAAAAGTCCAATTTGTCTTGTTGATCTCCCACTAAAAAATATGCAAATAACCAATTCCACCCTAAACTACCCCTATTTTTTTCTGTATATCCACAGAAGAAAAAAATCCATTTTCCAAAATATACAGGAACAAATCAGGTTTCCAAATGTCTTCAGTAACCTTAGCCTTGTGTTGAAAATATCTCCTTATTCTGGAAGTGACAACTCGTGAGAGTCAGATTTGGAGTGTTGATCATATTTTCCCCAAGGTCTTGAATATAAAAATTGTGCAAAAGAAGGATATCACCATCTCCTCCACCATTTGAAGGTTACAATGTAGGTTCTCTTACCTTGGTTAAAAGGCACAACTAGAAATAGTTAGGATAAGATCACATCCTTTTAAGGTGCTACCCACTTCTTTCAGAGCTTGACTGCTAAAGAGCTGGATAAAATCCCTCCCCAACTACAAAATGACACACAATTGTTTATCTTACTCTGAGTATCTTGTTCATTCCTTGATGTTTCTTTGTTCTTGAAGAAGGATTAAATTTAGGTACCAACAGATTGCAAACCTAGTACCTGTCCGAAAAAAGAATGGAGATATAAGGCTGTGTGTGGACTTTAGAAACTTGAATAGGGAATTTATGAAAGATAAATACCCTCTGCGAAATATGGAAAATATGTTATAATTAGTGAATGGTTCTGAATTTTTATCTACCTTAGATGGTTTCTCTAGATATAATAAAGTGGTTGTGAAGGAATCAGAGTAAATAAATATTGCCTTTACCACTCCATGGGGAACATATGTATATGTCAGAATTCCTTTTGGCTTAATGAATGTTGGAGCCACATTTCAAAGAGAAATGGATGTAGCATTCTTTGGTTACATTAATTATTTCATTGTTATATATCAAGATGATGTGACTATGTTCTCTAGAAAGATAAATGATCACCTACAACACTTGGAAAAAATGTTCTTAAGATGCAGGGAGTATGGAATTTCACTTAATCCTTAGAAATGTCATTTTGGAGTGCAGAAAGAAAAGCTGCTTGGGCACATTGTGTCAAAGGAAGGGGTCATGATTGATCCTGAAAGGGTAGAAGCCATCAGCAAGGTCCCAATTCTAAGGACCAAGAAAGGAATTCAATCCTTCTTTGATAAAATTAACTTTATCAGAAGGTTTATATATAAATTTGTTGAGCTAACTATCCCAATCAATAGCATGCTGAAGAAAGATCAATGTATCAAATGGGAAGAAGTTATTATTCAAAATTTTTATGGAATCAAAGAGGCATTGAAGAATAGTCCTATTTTGGAAGCTCCAGATTATAAGAAAGCTTTTCAAATGTTTTATTTTTCTTCAGAAAATACTATTACATCTGTGTTATTGTAGAAGGATGATGGAGCTGAAAGACCAATTTCATTTTTCAGTAAGGAATTACAAGGAGCTGAGTTAAAAGTATACCATCATGGAGAAGCAGGCATTTTATTTAGTGAAATCAACAAAGGTCTTCAGGCTGTACATTTTGAGTTCCAAATTTATTACTTATGTTCCCCACACCATAGTGAAGGATATCCTATCAGAAATGGAAGTTTAAAGGAAGTGATGCCGATGGGTAAAAAAGATGCAAGAGTATGATATGGATATCCAAACAACAAAATTGGTCAAAGGTTTAGGAAAAGAAAATTTCATGGCAGAGAGCAACATACAAACTGTTGAGGTAAATGAAGTTGAAGAAGAAATGTTGAGTATCCTGGAAAAGTTGATGAAATATGAATGGTACAAGGATATCATTTTTTATCTCAAACATCTACATTGCCCTGAGCATTTGAGTAAGAATCAGAAAATATCTCTTAAGTTGGCTTCCAAGAAATATGTCATTACTTATTTTGGGTTAGCTTGGAAGAACCCTGAGGGAGTTCTCTTAAGGTTCATTACCAAATATGAAGCCCCCAAAATAATTGTTGATCTCCATGGAGGAGATTTTGGGGGACATTTTTCTGGAAGAGTCACAGATCATAAAATTTTGAGGGTTGGTTATTGGTGGCCAACTCTTTTCAAAGATTTAACTTTATTGGCTAGGAAATGTGAAATTTGCCAGCATTTTTCTGGAAGAATGAAAGCTTCAGGCTCCCTCCCTTTGCATCTTGTATCAATTGAAGCACCATTTAAGCAATGGGGAATGGAATTCATTGGTGAGATTTCATATCCTTCAAATGTTGGTCATAGTGGATTATAGTAGCCACTTATTACTTCACCAAGTGGGTGGAGTAAATCCCCACCAAGAAAGCAAGACACCAAATTGTCACAAATTTAATTTTGAATCATATCATTCGCAGGTTTGGAGTAGCAGCTAAGATAGTTGTTGATAATTCCATGAGCTTTCGAGCTAAACCTTTGGTGGCCATGTGTAAATAATATGGGATCAATTCGACATATGCTTCCAATTATAATCCCTAAGGAAATGGATAAGTAGAGTCCATCAATAAAAACTTGTTGAAGATAATCAGAAGAACCTTGGAGTTGAGTAAAAGGAATTGGGGTGAGAAGTTGAATTTTTCTTTTTGGGATGATAGAATCACTATTAAATGAGCTACTGGGAAAATTCAATTTGAGTTAGTATATGGAACTCAAGCTCTTCTACCCCTGCATATGCAATTGTCTTCATATCAGGTCATTCAACAACTAGAATATCAATAAGTTAGTCCATATGATGCTCGCATTGAATTAGATGAGGAAATAAGGACATCCCATTAGAGACATGTAAAGTTCATAGAGAAATTGAAAATTTTGTTTGACTAGAAGGTAAATCCAAGAGCTTTCAACGTGGGATATCTTGTGCTATTGTGGGATAACATGCATGAGGATAAGGGCTAGCATGGGAAATTTGATGCATTATGGAGGGGCCCTTATTCTATTGACATTCGAATTGGTGAACACACCTTTTTCCTAAAATACTTAGATGGGGAATTAATCGAATTACCTATTAATGGTAGGCATTTGAAAAATTTCCTTGACTGATTTCCCATAAATCAAGGTGAGTACCATTTGTATAGTGTATAGTCCTTTGGTTTCGTTATGTTTTTGTGTTTTTGGGTTTGTTATGGTCCTTGGCGGCCATTTTTGTTGGTTTCTCATTTTGATCTTTGAGAGTGGCTCTTGACTCCATTTCCCAATGGATCTTTTGGCACTTGGTCTACTTTTGTTCTTGTGGCACTCACTGAAAGTTCCCATCGCTGAATTGGAGCCGATGTTGGTGCTCGACTTGATTGTGCCCTAGTTTTCCCTAAAAATTCTTCAATATGCGGGCTTTGTCTTATTTTCTATCTCCTTGATTTGATGCATGGAAATGTTCAATCTTCTTGTAGATTCCATTATAAATCATTCTCCATGGTCATGGATTGTTCTAAACCTTGTATTATTTGCAAATTCTTTATCCTTGGTGAAACATTCGCATTCTAGGCATAAATGGAAGTTCCCCTGCATTTTACTATTCGACGGGCATTTTTTCCCAGTCAAATTCTATCTCGGCATCTTGTAATACATGGTCTCTTTTGATTAGATGAGGCACAATGGGTTTATTTTATAAACTTGTCACTTTTGGCTACTTTGGAAAAAGGGTTAAAGTGGTCTCGTGGCTTCGTTCGATCCTAATTGGTTAGAAAATTTGAATTGGCAGAGCAAATTTCCTATTTTTTCCCTGAAGGTATACATGTGTCACAGGTTGAGCAGTTGTGGAAAAATGGGTCTTTTTTATGTTCTAAGGCATTATGGAAATAAGAGTAAAAATGAAAAGAAATGCTTAAGGCCCGTAAGAGGACACGTGGCAACTTTTGAGACAAAAATGGAATGGCGGATCATCGGGTTACTTTGAGGTTTTTTTTTTACTTTGCAAAAGGATTAAATTTTTAAAGTGAACCTTGACTCCACTGGGATCAAAGAAGGACACGTTTCAATTTCAAAGGCTGGGGATGTGGATCAGCGGAACACTTTGAAGCTTTTTGGCTTTGTTTTGTATAGGAGTAAAATTACAAAATGAGCCGCGATTCCGCTAAGGAAAAAATCAGCATTGAAAAGTCAAGTGTGGATCGGCGGGCCGACAGAGGTCTTTGAAATTTTTTTCTTTATTTTGAAAAAGTGATAAAGTATAAAAGTTAAGTGCAACCCCGCCAGAGAGTAGTTAAAATTTGTGTTGAAAAGTCAAAGGAGGAGGTGCAGGCCGTCGGAGAAAATTTGGAAAATTTTCTCTTTTTTGAAAATGAAGTAAATTCATGAAATGGAGCACGACCCCGCAAGAGTTAGTTTGAATCTACATTGAAAATTCAAAGGTGGCGGTGTGGGCCATCAAAGCAAAATTGGAAAGTTTGGTTTTTTGAGAAAATAAGTATAAAGTATAAAAGGGAAATGCAACTCCATTGGGACCCACATCAAAAGCTAAAAGTGGAAGGACGGAGCGCCAGGTGAAATTTGGAAATTTTTCCTTTTTATAAAAAAGAGGTAAAGTTGCAAAATTAAGCAGCAACTCTATCGACGGGCCAGATTTAGCCACGTGTTGAGCCCATTTTTCAAAGGCGGAGGGGCGGGGAAAAATGTCAAAAAATTACATTTTCTCCAAAAGTTATAAAATGCAAAAAGGTGCCGCCACACCCATTTCGACTCTTCTTTCCACGTGGAAGGCTCTAATTTAAAGTTGAAAAGGTAGAATCAATGGTAGTTGTGCGTTGCATTTGATTTTTCTTCCATTTATGCCCCAAGGATTCTGGAGGTGTTCTTTTTGCATCGATTTTAATCATTTTTTGATGAATATCTTGTCATTTTTATCAACAAAGTGCATCTAAATTGTTTGGAGCTCAATTATGAATCTAAGGAGTACAAAAATTGAATATTTTGAATCAAATTGACTCAGTTTCCTGTAAAAAATGAAAAATGCCATATCCATAGGAGTTAGTCGCAAAGGATCATATTTAAGAGGAAAGATACAAAGAAGGATGTTGCATACATGAAGGATGAAAACATGCTCTAGTTAAAATAATGATGTAAATATTTGAAATGATTCACATTTTTCAACAACTGGCAACTTTTTGTTGCAAATATGTTAAACGTCATTTTCTTGAATCATGATCAAATGTAACAAACAAAGGTTCTTCAAATATTCTTTTCTTGGGGGAAAAAGGCTTAGATGTAAATTGATTTTTTATAAAAAACATGCTTTATTCATGCAAATGGTCGGGGGTTAATATTTCTAAGAAAATTTGAGAAAGCCCATCTTCTGAGAGACCATCTGAGAAACCTCTTAATGTCTTATGTTATGGATTTGATCATGTCAAGTTGGTTGTAATTGTACAACCATTGACAAGCTCTGAGGTTGTTCAAGAAACTTTCCCCTACTGATGAATCTGATAAATTTTGAATTAATTTGTGTTAAATCTCTTGAAAATTTGTCTTTACTTATTTCAGAATGTCTGCAAATAGTTTTTCTTGTTCCTATTGCAATCTTATATTAAAATATCTTTAAATCACAAAAAATATCATCCCTTTGATAGTTTAGTGGCATTTACAATTTCATTATAAGAAGATCTTTCATTTGATAATGAAATAAACAATTTAAAATCACTTTACCTTCATTTGTTGACAGAGATTGGTTGTAAGTATTTGGGTGTGCCTTAGGCATGATGAACTATATATTTTTAATGTTTAATTGATTCTTTTAACTCAAGCATTCGTGTTAAATTCTTGGAGATTATTTGAAAACGTTTAGATATGGGCCTCCATTGATGCACACCTTCTGGTTGAAGGAATATTTTAACTATTCTAAAGCTTCTTGTTTTTGAGTTTTCCATTTGTTGTGAAGGTTCTCAAAGATCTAGAAAAGTCTAATTTATCTTTCTTGATCTCCCACCAAAAAAATATTAAAAACAATGAATCATGCTTGAACTACCCCTGTTTGTCCTGTATATCAACAAATGCAAAAATTCCATTGTCAAAAATATGCAGAAGCAATTAGGTTTCAATGTCTTTAGTAGCCTTAGCCTTGTTTTAGAAAATATCTCCTTCTTCTGGGAGTGAAAAATCGTGAGAGTCATATTGGGTGTATTGATCATATTTTCTCAAGGTTTCCTTTATAAAGTTTATGCAAAGAAATATTTATCATTATATTCTACCAACAGAGGTTACAAAACGGGTCCTCTCACCCTGTTGAAAGGAACAACCAAAAGTAGTAAGGATAGATCAAATCCTCTTCAAGGTGTTATCCATTTCTCCAACATATGAGTGACAAAGAACTAGCTGAATCCCTCCCCAACTACAAAAAAACATACATGATGATTTATCTTTCTCTAAGATTCTTGTAAAATATATGATGTTGCTCATCTTGCAAGGGATAATCAATTTGGATACCAACACAAGAGAATATCATAAACTCAGCTAAATGATTTACACATAAGGATTATTTTAAGGACATAGTAATGATAATGTACTAAAACAATGCATAACGGGTGAGTTAAGATGGTAAAAATAGAAGAAGCCAAGAATTTCTAGATAGTTAAAACATCAAAGAATACATCATGTGCTGATCAACTACAATTATGTCATATTGATCAAGTTACAAATGATAAAGATATCAGATTTTGATCAAATTACACTGAAGTGCTAAGTATCTATCAAAGTATAGTTTTCAAGTTACAAATGATAAAGATATATTCTGATTGATAAATCTCAAAATGAAATATGCAATAAGCATAAATAAAAAATTAAAGGAGTTGTGATTATAATGAGAGCTGGATAACTTTTCAAGGAATAAAAAATTGAAGCGAAGTATGAAGTACAAGAACAAATCACTTCAGATACCACTTTGCAACAAGCATTACTTTATATTTCCAGAAAATAAAATAATGAAAAGATCAAAGTCATCACAGCCAATAAAAGTGATCAAGAAGTTATTATTCAAGGCAGAGATGGAAAAAACCATCATTTTTCAAAATTACAGTGAGCACATTTTATTGAATGAATGAGTACAAATATTGATACATGATCACTTTAAGTATTTCAGAAGCACATCCAGGCTATGATATCAACTAATCAAAATAAATATATAGGTACAAAATTCCAGTATTGATCATCCTCTACCATTTACATCCTAGTACCATAGTTTTCATCAAGATTACCACCATAAAATATAGAAATAGATGATAGACTGACAAGTACAATATATTTCAAAGTAAATATTACTTCTAGCAATTGATTTTTAAAATACAAGCTACAAAGCTTGAAACGAAAGGGAAACTTGGTTACGTTACAATTATTTTTCATCCAACTTAAAGAAACAGTTACAACCTGAGTAAGTGAAAAGTTTTCAAAATAAAAATTTTCAAAGAACAAATCTTTACAAGGTGTTCATATTTTCAGAAAAGAATATCAAAAGTTCAAACAACTGACAAGTACAACATTTTTGAAATTATATCAGAATTAATTTAAAGGCAAGATATAGATGATCAATAAAGTCTATCAACCATCATGTTGCAAGGTACAAGATCTAAAAATGGAAAACTACAATCACACTTTCTCTACAACAATGATAATTCTCATAGCTTCAAGTTTCAGGTTCCATCTTACGTTTTGCATAGTCCAAGATTTCATAGTCAGATTTACAATTCCTTAGCACAAAGTACATTTAAGATGAATGCCTGCTTTTCTAAATATCAGAATTTGAATAACGAGGCAATACAGACTACAGAAGACAAATCAATATACAGTAAATAGTGTACAAAGAAACAACAGATGTTGTGGTATGGATTTACAAGAAAAGACGTGGAAACCTTATTGCAACCCAAAAGAAAAATTACAGTGAAACCCCATTCATGCCGTCATAACTCAGCTCAACACATGGATTCCAATTACAAATAATGGAAATTACTGAAAGAACACGACATTTAGCCCATAATAGTCAAAAACACCAGAGGAATAATAAGATATCATGTATGAATAAAAATCCAAGAAAATGATCAGGTTCGAGTTTAAAAGCAGCAGCAGAAAAATATTCAACCTCCCAGGAATCTCAACATGGTTTTTTTTTTTTCACGATGGCTAGTGAGGATGAACGCATAAACCACAAAAAATATTGAAAACCCCAATGACGAATAAACAGGTCAAAACATAAGACAAAAACCCTGATGATTAAAAAACATAAATGGAGATACCCACCTTGAGTTCAACATGGAGAAACTCTAAGTTACATGTCAAAAACAAAAAAATGAGCTAAGGGAAGTTCGAGGACGAGTCAAAAATGAAAAATTTGTTCTCTACGCCTTAAACGGTGAAGAAATTTACACAAGGGAGTGTTAACATCAACAAGACCGGCTAGGGATAAAATTACAAAGTTTCTTCTTCTAACATGGTGTTCAGATTTATCCCAATACCTCCATCATAAGCACAGTACAAGCTACAGAAGTGATAAATCTTGGAGCAAGAAACTCACCATTTTCAAAACGACATTGTCGAAATACTTAGATTTTGTATAATACAAAGTGAGCATGACGATCACAGAATCTCTTCTAACTCATTTTATCAATTACCAAACACAGAAAATACAAAGAAATAAAAAAATGCAGGTATCATTGTACAACGAAACCCAACATTTAAACTATTTACACATGCTTTCTAACAAAAATGTAGGAGTCAAAGAAATCATCAAGGTTACAACTACAAAATGAAGAAATCATCCCATAGTGTGATTACAACCATGGATCTCAACTAGAACCGAGCTCAACATCTTATAAAAATTGTGGTCTCCCTCTTGCACAACTAGAACTAAAAGAAAAAATGAAAAAATGTACAAGTAATCCTAGATACAGAGTCTCGTGAGTTCATAGAGAACCACTTTCAATACAAAATGTAGAATGAAACTTACACAATGAGCTTCAAAGGAATTTTTAGACCCAGCTCGAGCTCACAATAAAGACTAATGGTGGCCGATATAACCATATTTCAAAGAAAGATTACAGAAGCTCACAGAGGCTCATGATACCTTGAATGTTACTTCCATGAGAGATTGAAATAAATAATCTTCAACCTCAAAGAACAATACAGAGATCCCAAAACCACTTCAATAAATCATGCTCCAAGTTCAAATAATTAATAATGCGAGCCAATTTCACATTCAAAACTTCACAATGAAACAAATTCAGAGGGGAAAACCGAGCTCGACCATGCAACAATGGTGACCTAAGGAAAATTTTTCAAGGTTTTGCCATAGAGATGAAAAATCAAATGAATAATGAGCTAAGTCTCATTTTACTTTACCATTCAAAGAACTAACTCACCAAGAACCCTAACTCAAATGGAGCTAGAAAATCAATGGAGAGCCTTAGATGTGTTAGAATATCAACAGCCAAGGATTGAGCACAAATCCACAAAGAATGAAATTAATGCAACTTAAGAGTAGCAGTTCAGAAGGATTAGGGTACTCAAGATCAACGGTGCCCGATCAAATTTGTATTTAAAACATTTTAACTGCTCACACCTGACAAATTGAGCCACATGAAGAATCGAAGTGGATGAACCAATATGCAAAATTAATAATCACCATCATGTTCGCAGTTGCCAATGAAATAAATGCAGGGTGCTAGAAAGGAAAATGATGGGTTGAGTCATCATGTGAAGAGGTGACCAACCCCATATTAATCAAACAAATCATTTGCATTGACTTAATTAAGTCCAAACCTTAGTTCGAGTACCGTCCAAAATATCAAGTGATTATTAGAACCCAAAACTATGCCTTGTGCCATATAATTCCAAGGGGTCAACATAGTATGTTCACAATGATTATGAAAAAGGGTCTTGTGACTTAATTTTCAATGTACAGTGATTATTATAAAGGGACCAAATTATATGCCATGAAGTAGTCGGGGTAACAAATAATCAATCAATGATTATTATCTGTGCCACGGAAAATGAATTATGTGACCTTTTGTAAAAGGGTGTGATGGTCAAAATGAAGGACATATGTTTGTAAACCAAATTATATGCCATGGAGATCAAATAGGGAACCAAGAAACTAAAATCAAACAAATGTATGCCAACTCCATGGAAAACACGATGGTGAAGAATACAACACAAAGGTCAGCATCAACCATCACATGGATCATGAAAATGACAGAACATATGTTAACACCAGAACAAGTGGTCCCCATTAGGAGGAATGCATGCGTTAATATTTTCCCAAATATTGCAAATAATTTATTTTTTTTGCTCACACTCAGGGAAATTTAAATTTTGCATGTACATTAAGGGGCATAATTAAAGAATGCCAAAATTATCAATTGAAAGTGGATCAAATTGTAAGTGTCACATCAAGCACTAGAATAAAAATATTGCATGCAAATTGGAGGAGAATTACTCAGCAAGAAAGGGCTATTATTAGCCAAGTTATTCATCCAAACTTGTTAAAAATAGAACAGTAAACTACAGTTTGACTGGGATGTAATTTTGTAACCAAGGCTATTAATGCCTCATTATATTAGCATGCTTATTTTTAATCCTTGATTTATTTATGATAAATGATAAAAATAATAGGCATGGGCGAGTAAAATTTTAGCCTATTTTTAGGATGGATGGGATGAATAAACTTGTTATATATTGTGTGCAATTGCAAGGCACAAGGAGGGACTTTTTGGACATAGGAGTGCTGAAGAAAAAATTTCTGGTTTTCCCTTTAAATGAGAATTGATTTTTGCCTTTCCAATTATTTGTAGTGTTGGGTATACCTTATTATTTCTTATGAATGTCAAATTTCCTGATTAATCATCTTACCTTGCTGCAAATTTAGTAATTTCTACATAATATTAGTGTGCGTGTTTATCTTAACAGTATTGTTGTGAATCATTCCCTCAATACATCAAGTGTTTTTGCCTTAATATTTTGCTGAAAACTATTGGTTTTTGCATCCAGAATCCATTCTCAAATTATTTTTTCATGTACTCAGTCAAATCCATCAACAAGTTTGGTGTGAACAACCTAGGGTTAGTTGGGAAAAATTATGGAATAATTTTTTTTTTTGTTAAGAGTGTCAACAACCAGGATACAAGGTAACAGTTATCACAACAAGATTCTAGGCCAACAGAAATTAATAGCTTATAGAATTTTCCCCAAAAACCATTATTAACATAGCAGAAGGTCAAAACAGGGGGTTAGAATAACCACTTAGGTTGGGAGGGTAATTTCTCACCAAACTACTCTCTAACTGGCTTAAAGGGTTCAAATTGATTTTTCTAAAATATAACACACTCAAAAATTCCCTAAAGCATTTCCATTAGATAGGAAATTTTCTCACCTTTCCAATGATATAAAGAAGTCCTCCTAACTCCTTATATTTTTCAAGTTATGGGCCGATGGACTTTGGGAGGAAAATTTTCCCAAGGGTGAGTCCGCGGGCCTAGGGAGGAAAATTTTCCCATGTGCGGGCCGGCGGAGCGGGGAAGAAATTGGTGCATTTCCCTTTTTGAGGGCAAAAAGCATGACTTTACCTCCGCGCGCCCACGAGCCTGAAGGGGGACACGCATCGACAAAACAACGTTCTGGTGGACGGTCGGGCCGACGGGGAAAAATAAGACATTAAGTCTTTTCGGCCAAAAAGACGCAAGGGAACAAATTGACCCATGCCTCTGCTGACGCCCAAGGTGCCATGTGTCGAGATGTGATTCACATGGGAATAAAGGACTTGTGGGGAAACTTACAAATTTTAGAGTTTTGAGTTAAAAAGTTTCAAGGGTAAAATTTTACGCGTGCCTCCGCCGGTTGCAGATGATGCCACGTGTCACCACCCTATTGGTTGCGGGTCGACGGGCCGTCGGAGTGCTTTTTGATTTTAAGATTTTAAAAGGGGTAAAAGTTCAATGTTAGAAAATGTTCCACACCTCCACCAAAGCCTAAGGCTGCCACGTGTCAGCCTACCATTGGTTGCGGGCGACGGGGCAGCGGGGAAAATTTAGAATTTTTGCCTAAACCAAAGTTAAAATTTTCAAAGAAAAATTTATCTCCACTCTTCCCGCCGTCCCACGTGTCAGCCATCATTGGTTGTGTGAAGATTAGGAAAATTATGTCACATGTTATTCGATGCCTCATGATGCCATTCATCAAATGATTGGATACGGGTCGGCAGGGCGGCGGAGAATCTTAAAACATTTTGTCAAGAAGGGTTAAAAGTTTAAGTTGTACGCGTGGGCTCGTGCGTACGCGCAGACCCACCGTCCGCAAAAATGATCTTTCCAAGGCAAGGTAGGGATGCGGGGCCGCGGAGAATTTTAGGAAAGTTTGCCAAAGTTGAAAATAAATGTTAAGTTCCAAAATCCTCCCGCGCCTCAGCCGAGCCACGTGGCAGCACGTGATTGGTTGCGGGTTAGCAGGGATGCGGGGAAAATTAGAAAAAAATTCCAAAGACTAATTTCTCAAAATGGTTAAGTTTAGAAAAATTTTGCCCCTCCATCGTGCCATGTGGCAGTACCCGATTGGATGTGGGATGGCGGGGATGGGGAACTTAGGGAAATTTTTCCAAAGTTTAAATTCATATTTTTAACAGTTAGATTTTTTTGTTTTGAAGGCCGAATTGAAGTAAAAAATTCATAAGGCCATAACTTTTGATAGAGAGCTCAGTTTTGGGAAAACGAGGACTTTCTGGAAATCTCTCGATGCCCTCTTTGCACAAGAAACATTAATTTTGAAAATTGATAAATTTTAAGGGGTCAATTTAGTGAAAACGTTCTGTAGGCTTTTACAGAGCAAACTAGTAAATTTTAACTTATAAAATTTTGTTCAAATTTGATCTTCTCCTCTCTCAACATGTCAAATAGACATGGAGGATTATTCTTAGATGGAATTAGGATAGGTTTCAAGATTCAATCTCTTTGATTGAGTTGCAATTTGAAAAAAAAGTACATCTCTTGACAGTAAAACGACTGTAAGAGGGTTGAGCCTGATTTTGCAAGGTTTGCAAGATTTCCTTAAGTGTTTTAGCCCAATTGAATTCATTTACATCCTAGCATGTGCAATTTTAATGTTTCATTTTAATTTCTTGAATGCAGGTTTGAACTGTTCATTTTAGATAAATTATTTGCCAGATTGAAATACAAAATAGAGATCAATTTCTAAAGGATCTATTTATAATTTTTCATCTTCCAAGTATGGGAATTCATTTCCATTCTAGTCTAATACATTTAATTGATTTAATCAAACATTTTAAGAGCCAAAATGCAAAGTTTAATTTCCAATTTATACACATTTCCAAAAGACAGAGTTCTATATTTTTCCTAACACACATTTCTTCCTTTCAACAGAGATTTCAAATCACAAATAGATGATCAATTTCAAGACAACAATGCAAATTGAGAAAGGTAATGCAATCCTTTATTGATTCCAAATACAACCTTACAACTTCTTTTCCATTTGATTTCCAGTTTACAAAATACATATCATTCTTTCACATTCTTTCCAAAGAAGAATAGAATATAACTCTTTTACATTTCAATTTCAACATTCATTATCAATACAAAGTATCTTTCCATTTCAAATAATATACAAATCATCCACTTCAAGTGGGAAGGGTTACAATGAACTTCATATCAACAAGGGACTGTCAAATTGTCCCTTTTCCTTGCTCCAGAACAACAACATGTTGGTTTTCTTCATCTTCCAATTTGATCACAACAAGAATAGGGGGAAAGGCAATGCTCTCCACCCAACCAAGACATCCAATGAAAAGGGATAAGACCATCCTTCTTCATTGGCCCCCAAGCCCCAACCATAATGAAATAAGAGATGGGATTCAACTCATGGAAAAATGGCTTCCACAAACACACATGCAGTATTTTCACATTTAAAATAGTTCAAAAATAGAATGTAGTTTACAACTACATTAAAAACATACAAACAAAACTAAGGCTTCATCAAGCAAGCCAAAGGAGCAAGGAACTATGGGGGAAGCTACTTATGCCTCCCAATGGGAAATGGGAATCCACCTGAATAACCCACTAATATAATTCATCTCACATATCCTTATGCCCCCCCACAATCCCTCCTTATGCCCCCCCTCAAAAAAATTTCCTTATGCCCCCCCAAGAGTAAGAAATGCAAGCTATTTCTTTTCCATGGTGGATCCCAATCCCAAACTCCCTCCACATTAAAACTGATGCCACTACCATTCCCTTATGCCCCCCTTCAATGATTCCCCATAGCCTTCTCCTACACCATTCCTAGGCAGTCTACCCAACCAGCCAACAAACACACAAAAACATTCACCATTTCATACATAAAACAAAAGAAAGAAGCATTTTTAAAGAGTCAAGCTCCTACCTCTCCATAATGGAGTTTTTTCCAAGAACATCAAGCTTTCCAATGCCAAAATACAGTCCAAGATCAACAACTAACAAGCATGCAATGGTCTCCAATCTCCTCCCAAAAGCAAGAGCTCCAAACAACAAAGAATTCACCCAAGAGAAGTATGCAAAAGTTCAACAACCCAAAACAAGGCAAGCAAATCGAATTTTATAGAAGAGGGAAGAGAAGAGGATGATGTGAATCCATGTAGGATGCCAAATCACACATCCTCAACCCCAACACAAGGTCAACTTCATTCTCCAATGCATAATAAATAAAATGATAGATTTACTTACACACTCCAAAACAAACCCACACCCCAAAAGGATTGAATTTAAAACATGTAAGAAAAGTGCAATTAAAACTTACAATTAGTCATTTCAAAATGCATAATGAAGGTCTAAATTCAACCCCCAAACCATAGGTATGGTTGGCAAGTAAATTTAAGAGGTATGGGACAAGTTTTACTTGTCCCACAAGCCTCCAAATTCAGCCTCCAAGGATTCGAATTTCCAAGAAGGTAGAGTGTTTCACACTCAGAAGTTAACTTACACATCACTTACAAAGTCACTTACACATTCTTACAACATTAAATTTAAGAGCCAACAACTTCCATAATTACTTTCTTATGACATATTTGATTTGTTTATTTTAACAACATGGTTATTCACAACATTAACACAACATATAATAACTAATGAAAGGGGTAAAGCACCACAAAATAAACACATGCAAACATTAATAAAAAGAAACCACATTAATAAATACATACAACCCCTTGGTCACATTCAAAGGAAGTCCCCCCCCATGGGAATCCCTAACAAAATACAAACACACACAACACTACAAGTTACCATGGTGACCTTGTTGAATTCATCTAGAATTCCAATATGGTTGGTCTCCAATCCCCCGATATTGTTGTGATATTTTAACCTGCAAAACACAAATACCTCCTTTGGCCTCATGGCCATATCAGGACATCCAAAATGATATAAATATAATCTCAAAATTATCTATACATGGGAATCACAACAACATCAAGGCAAATCCAATAACATCATTTACAATTTATATCAACAACTATATCATCATCAAATAATGTCTATTTTCTAGGTCTACTGACAATATCCAAACATCACATGCCCAAACAACATCCATAATATATCTATGTCAAACAATATATCATCATCCACATATAGAAATGTCTCCAATACTCATCATGCATCATAACTGAATCAAGATCAACAATAATCCATGATCTAACATCTAACATCATACTAAATCAAACCATAATAATGTCCATAATATAATCAACAGTATCAAGAGGTGTCAAAGGGAAGTGGGCACTACATCCCCCTCCCCTTAGACTTGACTTCCTCCTGGAAGTCACTGGAACAAATGTGGAAACTGAACCCGTAATAATGTAGCATCCTCCCAAGTAGCTGCAGTCTCATCATATCTGTCCCACTGCACCTAGACCTGATCAATCTCTCTGCCTCAAAGGCCCAGGGTCCTGCGATCGATAATGCAAACGGGCTCCACCATCACCTGCCCTTGATCCTGCACCTGCAATGAGGTCCAATCCAGCACATGAGAAGGATCTGTAATATATCTCCTAAGAACAGAAACATGAAACACATCATGTACGCGAGACAAGCTAGGTGAAAATGCTAGATGGTAAGCCAAAGGGCCGATACGCTCCAAGATCTCAAAAGGACCAACAAATCTAGGAGCCAACTTAGAACCTTTTCCATAATGGATAGGGCTCTTATGTGGCCTGACACGAAGGAACACCTTCATGCCCACATCAAAACTATGGTCGATCCTATGCTGATCTATGTACTTCTTCTGTCTTTCCCATGCCTCCTATAATCTCTGTCTGATAAACACCACCTACTGCTCCATGTCCTGAAGAAGAACTGGTCCAAGAGATACTCTATCCTCTAACCTGTCCTAGCTAAGAGGTGTCCTGCACTCTCTACCATACAAATCCTGAAAAGGAGTCATGCCTATAGAACTCTGAAAACTATTATTGTAGGCAAACTCCACCAAGTACAGGTACTCCTCCCATCTAGACTGATGATCCATCACATACATCCGAAGCATGTCCTCTAAAATCAGATTCACTCTCTCAGTCTAACCATCTGTCTCAGGGTGATATGTTGTGCTGAAATTAATCCTCATCCCGAGGGCATGCTGCATGGTAGTCCAGAAATGGGAAGTATACAAAGGATCGCGGTCACAAATAATCTTCTACAGAATCCCGTGCAACCTGACAATCTCATCCAAATAGACCCATGCCACTGCACTAGCTGTATAAGTGGTCTTCACCAGAGAAAAGTGAGCCACTTTTGTCAATTTATCAACCGTGACCATGATGGCGTCGTGGTGATATCTCGACATCGATAGCCCAACAATGAAGTCCATGGAAATGGTGTCCCACTTCCACTCCGGTATAGCATGAGGAAAGAGAAGGCCAGTTGGATGTTGATGCTCAGCCTTCACTTTCTGGCACTCTAAATAGCATGACACAAACTGAGCCACGTCTCTGCGAAGTCCTCTCCAATGGTACAACTGTCTCAAGGTAGCGTGCATCTTCTTCACCCCAGGATGGGCTGAATAGGGTGCACGATGTGCCTCTATCAAGATGTCCTGCCTCAAGCCTCCATCTCTGGGAACATAAATCCAACCTCTATGCCTGAGAAGACCATCTGCCTCTAGTGAGAAACCATCAAACTTCCCCTCAAGGGGTCTCTAGGACTCAATCTCTACTCGAACTACAATGTAGAAGCTGTCAAGAGGAAGCTGCTGAAGAATCCTACTCCGCAAATCTGTGCCCACCGAAGTGGCCATACTCACATGTCTCTGTTTTCTGAGAGCATCTGAAACCACATTCTCCTTTCCCTTCACATGCTCTATCTCCATGTCATACTCTCAAAGCAACTCCATCCAACGCCGTTGATGAGCATTAAGATTGGGTTGCGTGAAGAGGTGGCAAAGACTCAAGTGATTTGTCCTGAGTGTGAATCTCCGACCAAGAAGAAAGTGCCTCCATCGAACCAAGGCATGCACAACTGCCACAAGCTCAAGATCATGAGTTGGATAATTAAGCTCATAATCTTTGAGTTTGTGAGACTCAAAAGCCACTACTCTTCCCTCCTGCATCAGCACACCTCCAAGGCCTACCAATGAAGCATCTGTGCATACAAAGAACTCACCATGTGGATCCGACACTACAAGAATAGGTGTTGTAGTGAGACATTCCTTCAGTGTCCTGAAGGCCTTTCTCACATCTGTCTGACCAAACAAACTTCTTCCCTTTCTGTTGAAGGGAAGTGATGGGGTGTGCAATCCAAGAGAAGTCCTGAACAAATATCCTGTAGTAACCTACTAATCCCATGAAGCTGTGCACCTCTGTCACAGTAGTGGGTGCTGGCCAATCCATAATGGCTCTAATCTTGGAAGGATCAACTGCGATACCTTCCCCAGAAATAATATGACCCAAGTACTGCACCTCTGACTGAAAGAAAGCACACTTCTCCAAGTTCCCGTAAAGCTGTTGCTCACGAAGACACTGAAGAACCTGGCGAAGGTGCCCCTCGTGCTCCTCACGTGTACGTGAGTAAATCAAGATGTCATCAAGGAAGATGAGCATGAAGCGATCTAAGAAGGTCCTGAATACCCCATTCATCAAACTCATAAACACTGCGGGGGCATTCGTCAAACCAAAAGGCACCACTGTGAACTCATAGTGCCCATATCTCATACGAAAAGCGGTCTTATGAATATCTGCCTCTGTAATCCTCAACTGATGATAGCCTGACTTAAGATCAATCTTAGAGAAAATTGTGGCTCCCTTCATCTGATCAAACAAGTCATCTATGCGCGGAAGGGGATAACGATTCTTGATCGTTACCTTATTCAGCTAGTGGTAATCAATACACAACCGCAAGGATCCATCCTTCTTCTTCACAAAGATCACCAGTGCACCCCAAGGGGATACACTAGGATGGATAAGGCCTTTCTCCAGAAGGCCCTCCAACTACAACTTGAGCTCACAGAGCTCTGGGGTGGTCATCCGATAAGGTGCTCGTGAGATAGGCTCAGCTCCCATAACCAGATCTATATGAAAATCAATCTCACGTGGGGGTGGTAACCCCAGTAGCTCCCCTGGAAAGACATCTGCAAACTCTCTCAAAATGGGATGATCATCTAGCGATGGTCCACTAGACCCATCCTCTGACCTGTCACTGACTGTAACAACATACATCTGACAACCCTGTCGCACACACCGCTTAAGCTGCATAGCGGAGATGGTGCGAATAGAAACGGGTCTCCTGACCCCTGGAATCACCGACTCAACTCCTAGATCATCTGCACAAGATATGATCTTATGGTAACAATCCATCCTGGCCCTGTGTGTAGACAACCAATCCATACCCAGGATGACTCCATAAGAACCCAACGGAAGGATACGAAGATCCGAGGTAGTGGTGAAAGGTCCCAAATCCACAACACACTCCTTAACTAAGGAGTCTACAGAGATCTTGGCTCCCGAAGCCATCTCAACGTCCCAACAATGACCCTGCCTAATTGCCACCAGTCTGCATCACTCTACTAAAGATGGTGCAATAAAAGAATCAGAAGAACCAGAGTCAAACAATATGGAGGTAGGAATACCCCCAATGCTACCTATAGTCTCAATAACTGTGCTCTGATACTTGGCCTGGCAATTCTCAACCTCTAAATAAATCTTGTGGACTGCGTCCCATATCACCAACTAGTCAGGCTCTAAGATTGGTGCCTTACCCTTGTTAGGGTTCTGAGGGTAGTATCTCCAAAAATGTCCCACAACTCCACATCCAAAACAACCACCTGATCCTCTCCAAGGAGTAGCACCTCCAGTAGGTGCTCTAGAAGTATGTGCTGTGGATCCTGATGATCCAGCTGTGGTCTGTTGTGGCCTCTACTGGTGAGCTCCCGCTGACTGAGCTCTAGGTCCACCTTGTGTCCTGATGGGACCCCTAGGAGGAGGCCCCATACTCTGACCTCTCTGTGCATCAACTCTCTGTGGAGGTCTATAAGGTGGGTGGGACTGCTGTTGCTATTGCTGGGTCTAAAGGATGACTGTGAAGAACTTTGACCACCACGAGGAGGAGGAGTTGACCCCCTCGATCTACTATCCTACATCTGATGTATGCGGCTCCTGACTCGGTCTCTAGCCTGCTGGGTCTTCCCCCGAGTCTCCTCTGCTATGTAGGCCTTCTCAACGGCCTCTGCTAAAGTCTTTGGGTAGTGGATCCGAACCACACCTCCAATGTCTAGATTTAGGCCCCAGATGAACCTGTGGATCCGCACCTGCTCATCCTGCATGTACTCAACATACTGGAGTAGATCCAAAAACCTACTCTCATACTCTGCCACTGTAAGGGATGCCTGTCAGAGGTCATGGAACTCATCGATCCTCTGCTGTATGAACCTCCATGACAAATATCTACTCATGAATCTCTCCTCAAAGAGCTCCTAGGTGACTGTCTCATAATCTACATGGAGCTTCTTCTCCTCTATCCTCCACCATACTCTAGCTCCATCCCTTAGTAGATGGATCGCAACACGAGCTTTCGTGTTGCTAGAACAAGGACAAAGCTTGAAGCAACCGCTCAAGCTCACTAGCCAGGCCTCTGCCTGAAATCCACCTATGTCACCTGAGTAATGTGATGGCCGAAGCTTCAGGATCTCCCTGATGTGATCTGCAACTGTGGTCTGATGGCCTTTAGGCCTCTCTGCATGCTCATCCCTAAGCCTAGGGCTTCGAGACCTCTCTCTGTGTCCTGAAACTCGGTCACCATGTCCCCTCAGTGGTGACTCTGCTCTGGCTGACTCTCCATGGAAGTTCTCTCCTCCATGCTCCTCACTGTGTGGAGGAGGTGCATGTCCCTCAATGGAAGTGACTCTATCATGTCTGGCTACATGCCCTCCAACTGATCCTCCGCGTAACGCGGCATTAACATCCTGAAGGGTCTGCAAGATCTGTGGCAGGATGGCTGCTACAACATGATCCGGAGGTGGTATGTCTAAGTCTATGTGAAAAGACTCCTCATCTTGTCTACGCCTCCTACATAGAACAAAACGAGAGTTAGTTCATTATTCTAGGTCTTACTTAGTTTCCATGATTACAAAAAAAAAACAATTCCCAACCCAAACTGTTTTTCTAGATTTAAAAATGTACTAGGTTAAAATTTCTTGTCTCAAGTTTTACTAGTGTTCCCAATGGTCCAAGATTTTGAACCACTGCTCTAATACCAAGTGTAATGCCCACTTAAAACAACCACTTGAGACCCAAGAACAACCTAGGATTAGTTAGGAAAATTATGGAATAATTTTTTTATTATTTAAGAGTGTCAACAACCAGGTTACAAGGAAATAGTTAGCACAACAAGTTCAGGGCCAACTAAAGTTAATGGCTTAAGAATTTCCCCTAACAACTATTATTAACAGATCACAAGGTCAAAACAAGGGGTTAGAATAACCACTTAGGTTAGGAGGGTAATTTCTCACTAAACCACTCTCTAACTGGCTTAAAGGGTTCAACTTGATTTTTCTCAAAATTAACATTCAAAACTTCCCTAAAACATTCCCATTAGATAGGAAATTTTCTCACCTTTCCAATGATATAAAGAAGTCCTCCTAACTCCTTATATTTTTCAAGTTATGGGCCGACAGACTTTGGGAGGAAAATTTTCCCAAGGGTGAGTCCGCGGGCCTAGGGAGGAAAATTCTCCCATGCGCGGGCCGGTAGAGCGGGAAGAGATTTGGTTTATTTTCCCTTTTTGAGGCAAAAGCACAATTTTCCTCTGCATGCCCGTGAGCCCGAAGAGGACACGTGTCAACAAAACAATGTTCTGGCGGACGGTCGGGCCGACGGGGAAAAATAAGACATTAAGTCTTTTCAGCCAAAAAGACGCAAGGGAACAAATTGACCCGCGCCTCCGCCAACGCCCAAGGTGCCACGTGTCAAGCTCTGATTCACGCGGGGAAAACTGACTTGCGGGGAAACTTACAAATTTTAGACTTTCGAGTTAAAATGTTTCAAAGGTAAAATTTTACACGTGCCTCCACCGGTTGCAGATGATGCCACCTGTCACCACCCTATTGGTTGCGGGTGGATGGGCCGTCAAAGCGCTTTTTGATTTTAAGATTTTAAAAGGGGTAAAAGTTCAATGTTAGAAAATGTTCCACGCCTCCGTCGAAGCCTAAGGCTGCCACGTGTCATCCTACCATTGGTTATGGGCAACGGGGCAAAGAAAATTTAGAATTTTCACCTAAACCAAAGTTAAAAGTTTCAAAGTAAAATTTATCTCTGCTCTTCCATCGTCATTTGGTGAAGCCACGTGTCAGCCATTCATTGGTTGTAGGCCAGTGGAGAGATTAGGAAAATTATGTCAAAAGGGTTTAAAAGTTTAAGTTGTACGCGCGGGACCGCACATTTGTGAAAATGATCTTTCCAAGGCAAGGCGGGGATGCGGGGCAGTAGAGAATTTTAGGAAAGTTTTCCAAAGTTGAAAATAAATGTTAAGTTCCAAAATCCTCTCGCGCCTCCGTTGAGCCACGTGGTAGCACGTGATTGGCTGCGGGTTAGCGGGGATGTGGGGAAAATTAGAAAACTTTTCCGAAGACAATTTTCTCAAAATGGTTAACTTTAGAAAAGTTCCACCCCTCTGCCGTGCCATGTGGCAGTACTCGATTGGATGTAGGATGGCGGGGGCTACGGGGAATCTAGGGAAATATTTCTAAACTTTAAATTCATATTTTTAACAGTTAGATTTTTTTTTTAAGGCCGAATTGAAGTAAAAACTTCAAAAGGCCATACCTTTTGATAGAGAGCTTGGTTTTGGGAAAACGAGGACTTTCTAGAAATCTCTCAACACCCTCTTTGCACAAAAAACATTGATTTTGAAAATTGATAAATTTTAAGGGGTAAATTTAGTGAAAACGTTCTACAGGATTTTACAGAGCAAACTGGTAAATTTTAACTTATAAAATTTTGTTCAAATTTGATCTTCTCCCTCTCTCAACATGTCAATTAGACATGGAGAATTATTCTTATATGGAATTAGGATAGGTTTCAAGATTCAATCTATTTTATTGAGTTGTAATTTGAAAAAATGTACATCTCTTGACAATAAAACGACTGTAAGAGGGTTGATCTCGATTTTGCAAGGTTTGCAAGATTTCCTTAAGTTTTTTAGCCCAATTGAATTCATTTACATCCTAACATGTGCAATTTTAATGTTTCATTTTAATTTCTTGAATGCAGGTTTGAACTGTTCATTTTAGATAAATTATTTGCCAGATTGAAATACAAAACAAAGATCAATTTCTAAAGGATCTATTTATCATTTTTCATCTTCCAAGTATGGGAATTCATTTCCATTCTAGTCTAATACATTTAATTGATTCAATCAAACCATTTAAGAGCCAAAATGCAAAGTCTAATTTCCAATTTATACACATTTCCAAAAGACAGAGTTCTGTATTTTTCCTAACACGCATTTCTTCCTTTCAACAGAGCTTTCAAATCACAAGTAGATGATCAATTTCAAGACAACAATGCAAATTTAGAAAGGTAATGCAATCATTTATTGATTCTAAATACAATCTTACAACTTCTTTTCCATTTGATTTCAAAATACAGTATACAAAATACGTATCATTCTTTCACATTCTTTCCAAAACAGAGAATAGAATATAACTCTTTTACATTTCGAATTTCAACATTCATTATCAATACAAAGTATCTTTCTATTTCAAATAATATATAAATCATCCACTTCAAGTGGGAAGGGTTATAATGAACTTCATATCAACAAGGGACTGGCAAACTATCCCTTTTCCTTGCTCCAGAACAGCAACATGTTGGTTTTCTTCATCTTCCAATTTGATCACAACAAGAATAAGGGGAAAGGCAACGCTCTCCACCCAACCAAGACATCCAATGAAAAGGGAGAATCCATCCTTCTTCATTGGCCTTTGAGCCCCAACCATAATGCAATAGAAGGTGTGGTTCAACTTATGACAACAAGACATCACCAAACACACATGCAACATTTCACATTAGAAACACAGTTCAAACAGAATGTAGTTTATAACTACATTAAATACATACAAACATAACTGAGGCTTCATCAAGCAAGCCAAAGGAGCAAGGAACTATGGGGGAATCCGTTATGCCTCCCAATGGGAAATGGGAATCCACCTGAAACAACCCGTCAATATAATTCATCTCACATATCCTTATGCCCCCCCACAATCCCTCCTTATGCCCCCCTCAAAAACATTTCCTTATGCCCCCCCAAGAGTAAGAAATGCAAGCTATTTCTTTTCCATGGTGGATCCCAATCCCAAACTCCCTCCACATTAAAACTGATGCCACTGGCATTCCCTTATGCCCCCCTTCAATGATTCCCCATAGCCTTCTCCTACACCATTCCTAGGTAGTCTACCCAACCAGCCAACAAACACACAAAAACATTCACCATTTCATACATAAAACAAAAGAAAGAAGCATTTTTAAAGAGTCAAGCTCCTACCTCTCCATAATGGAGTTTGTTCCAAGAACAACAAGCTTTCCAATGCCAAAATACAGTCCAAGATCAACAACTAACAAGCATGCAATGGTCTCCAATCTCCTCCCAAAAGCAAGAGCTCCAAAACAACAAGGAATTCACCCCAAGAGAAGTATGCAAAAGTTCAACAACCCAAAACAAGGCAAGCAAATCAAATTTTATAGAAGAGGGAAGAGAAGAGGATGATGTGGATCCATGTAGGATGCCACATCACACATCCTCAACCCCAACACAAGGTCAACTTCATTCTCCAATGCATAATAAATAAAATGACATATTTACTTACACACTCCAAAAAAACCCACACCCCAAAAGGACTGAATTTAAAACATGTAAGAAAAGTGCAATTAAAACTTACAATTAGTCATTTCAAAATGCATAAAGAAGGTCTAAATTCAACCCCCAAACCATAGGTATGGTTGGCAAGTAAATTTAAGAGGTATGGGACAAGTTTTACTTTTCCCACAAGCCTCCAAGGAAAATTTTGAATTTCCAAAAAGGTAGAGTGTTTCACACTCAGAAGTTAACTTACACATCACTTACAAAGTCACTTACACATTCTTACAACATTAAATTTAAGAGCCAACAAATTCCATAATTACTTTCTTATGACATATTAGATTATTTTATTTTAACAACATGGTTATTCACAACATTAACACAACATATAATAACTAATGAAAGGGGTAAAGCACCACAAAATAAACACATGCAAACATTAATAAAAAGAAACCACATTAATAAATACATACAACCCCTTGGTCACATTCAAAGGAAGTCCCCCCATGGGAATCCCTAACAAAATACAAACACACACAACACTACAAGTTGTCATGGTGACCTTGTTGAATTCATCTAGAATTCCAATATGGTTGGTCTCCAATCCCCCGATATTGTTGTGATATTTTAACCTGCAAAACACAAATACCTCCTTCGGCCTCGTGGCCATATCGGAACATCCAAAATGATATACATATAATCTCAAAATCATTTATACATATGAATCACAAAAACATCAAGGCAATCCAAGAACATCATTTACAATTTATATCAACCGTTATATCATCATCAAATAATGTCCATTTTCTAGGTCTACTCACAATATCCAAATATCACATGTACGAATAACATCCATAATATATCTATGTCAAATAGTATATCATCATCCACATATAAAATGTCTCGAATAATCATCATACATCATAATTGAATCAAGATCAACAATAATCCATGATCTAACATCTAACATCATACTAAATCAAACCATAATAATGTCCATAATATAATCATTTTTTTTTTCTTTGAGTGGCATGTATTGAAATAAAATAAGGTATTAATTCACTTCTACATATTGAAATGAGGAGAATGTGCATTCCTGATGCTACAAAAATTTATATATCATGGAAATTGAACTAGAGTGATCCTATGACTACTTAGATTCTTATATTGCCAGACTTATTCATTAATCGGCCGGTTAAAGAGCATTAAATTAAATTTAAATCAGTAACTATTTATTTCGCGTATGTAGGTGTATTGGTATAAGTGTGATCATCCAGTAAGGTATTCATTTTGGTGAAGCAGATTGGTCATGTTTAGAAAGATCCAAGCCAACAGTATGCATACCTAAAAGTACACAGAGGCATACAATTCTATTTATAGTTTTTATGATGTGCTTCTTCCTATGTAAACACTAAGGGGGGAATGTTAGGAAATTAGTGTTTACTGTCAGTAATTATTACTTACATGTGGTTAATAATTAGTATGTTGTAATTCTATTATATTAGTTAGGTTGTTAAGTCATATATATATATATATATATATTGTTATAAAAATATATATTTACGAAATGGTTTATTGTTGGGCATATTGTTAGGAGTGGTTAAAGGGAGTTCATATATTTTAGGAACTATAATCTCCTATAAAATTGTAATCCATGAATTTGATGTTATTTTGTATTATTCCTATACTGATAACTATTATTCAAATATATTGTGCAAAAATCTTGTTCTCTACAATACTAATGTCAAGATATTGTGCCTTCTATAGAGGTAAACAATTGTGTTATCATTACAAATTTCTTATGTTGAAACTAATATGCAGGTTAAGAAAATTGATACAATTTTTTTTCAAGGTCTCTTCCCAAAATTTCGAGGAAGGTAGTAATTGAAATTTATGAAGTTGTGAAGATGATTAAGAAATACTTATAATTTCAGCAAACAAGCATAACGATGAAAGCAAAGACGATGGAAAAAATGAATTTACATCAAATCAATGGATAAATGAAATTATCAACAAATATTCCTTCCTTTATCTTCTCCTCAAAGAGTTTGTGGGAAATGGTGATGATTAAGTGAATGATATCAAGTTGGGATACCTGTCAAAACTACAAGAACTATATCATATGTAATCAGACCATTCTCTCCATCAAGAATTTTTTAAATTCATCAAATCCTTGCCATACAAGTATGAAGAATCACAAAAATTTAAGGGAATATAAGATGCATTTAACTCACTAAGAGGAATTTTTTATCTCAAAGATAACATTTCAAATCAAGAATTGGAGCCTCTTGATGAAGGCCTTCACCATGATGAAGATTCAATCAAAGAGATTATTCCTTCCATCAAGGTACGTGAATTTTCTTATGATGAAACAATAATTCAAATGGAACAAGGAGACGAGGATGCATCCCAATGTATAATATCATGCCATGATGAAAGAAGAACCATTGAAGATCTCATCTCAAATGTTGATTTGTAAAATTAAAACTATTCACAAAATTGTAAGATAGAATATGTGAAGTAATTTCCATCCGATAATCATTCTTCAAAGATATCTCTAATTACAAAAGGAAACATTGAAGCAGTCCCAAGGCCTTTTGCTAAATTTGAAGAGGAACAAAGTAGGCATTATAAAGATCACAGAGATGTGCACGAGTTGACACAAGAAGTGAAATGGGTAAGGTGTGAAGGATTAATTGTTCAAGATCCATATTCTGTAAAGTATATTATGGTGATCAATTGGTTTGAATTCACTCTTTTCCACTTATAGAAAAATGATGAATTTGACATTTTTTTTCTCAAGTGTCGGTATTTCTCTGAAGCTATCAATGGTTAACATAGTCCTTTATTTTCCATTGTATCAACCCCTGTACAAAATTTTGGTATTTCCCATTTCCATTTTTGTTTTATTTTTCTAAATTTCATTGTGTCATTTTTTGTCTTCAATAAAGTGCTACCTCATGGATAAGGAACTACTTTGGTAATAAATGTGTATTCTAGGTCTGTTGTTTTTTCCTTGAGAATCGTTGTCCCCAATTAGAGCCAATTGTTGTCCCAAAAATTTTGCACACTAAAATATCAAAAATTACAAAAAAATTTCGCACTAAAAAGCTATTCCAGATTGTTTTTCCACACCATTTTGAGAGGTCGTTTGTTTTTCATACTCTCTATTACTTGTTTGTCAAATAACGTATTGTTGCGTTCTTGTAATGCCATCAATCATTATTTTTCTACCACAAGTTAAACATTATTTTGGCTTTGTAAAACATTTTATAACGCTTGATTAATGATTTTAATTTAATTATTTAAATTTAATTAATAAATAGTATCGATTTAATTGAGGTAATTAATTAATTATCATTAAATAATTAAGTTAACGTCATTAATTATAAAATTATTTAATTCACGATTTATTAATTTTTATAATAAATCGATGTTATTAATTTTATTAAAACATTAATTAATTGTCAAAATGATGGTCAAATGGAAGGTGAAGTGGGGTTTTACTCCCACTTCTCCAGTTGGAGCACTCAGATAGAAATTAAAAAAAATTCCGCAAAACATATTGTTGAGATATTTCTTGAAGAAGTTTAGGAGAAAGTTATCCAAATGTATAATTTGGAACTTGACAAAATTACGACCTTGTCTCTCATTGTTGCATTTAATTTCCATTTCCCACAAATGAAGGTAACATTCACAGAAGAAAATAATTAAACAATTTTTTCTCTCATTTCTTCTTTCATTTCACCCCAGAAGGAAGTGTAAGATATTCGTTGTGTTAATCCAATCAAGTTCTATGAAATAGAACACATCTACACAAAGGTTGGAAAATTAAATACAATTGTCTTCCTAGTTTATGAGATACATTAGAATCAAGGAATGGGGATACTAACTTTAATTGTTTGTATTATCTAGCACTCATAAATTTGATGAGGTCCACACTCTCCTCCAATCAAAAAATCAATACCAAAAAAAGCTAAACATTATTAAATTTTTAAATGGTGGAGAGGCGTCGGCCCTACAAATTTGTGAGTGCTAGATTGTAATACGTGGAGCTCAATCATTGAAAATTTAAATCTATAAATGCAATGTGTAAATAATTCCAATTTTGGTGAAACTGCCGCAATCTTGCATGGTGGTAAAACTAAAGCAAATGCATACATGACAAACTGTCATAATATATTGCTTTGAGGAGGAAGAACATCCTACATTTGTCAGTAACGATGATGATACAGTCCAAAAGAAGATAAAACAAGAAATTATCTATTCAGATACACAAGCTTTGGCATAATAAATTCCCTACAAAAATATAGTATATCCCATTTGTTTATATCCCTATGCAGGTGAGTTGTTGGTTGAAAATAGTATAAAACCACTTGGAGAATGTACTGAAAATACACATTTTGTTGTTGGAACTATTTTCGAGATGGAGAAAATTTATGCTATCTTGGGAGAGAATGAGCATGTGCGAAGGGAAATAAGAGGCACGAATATGCCACACAAATATTTGTTATAGAAATTCATATGACAATGTCTAGCCTAGATCCGTGGGGAAAAAGGCTACAATTTACAAGAAAATATAAATAGAAAAGAATATTCCAAGACTTACGCACCAATGAAGAAGAAATTAGGCAAAAGCGCTAGAGAAACACCACAACTTGCACGGATAAAGAATTAATCTTGGAAACCAAGTAAAGAAACCAACGACAATGCATGCACACAAAAACAGTGCATGGACATTAAATAATTATACCCAACATAGAAACAGTGCATGGCAGAGTTGAATTAAAGGTTAGAAACCCCCTAGGAAATAACTGAAGTGGACGCCCTTCTTACAATTTTAGTTGGTAAATTTTCACATCAAATAAATAAATAAAAGCTATATATATTGTTTTATTTAATTGGAGGAGGTGCCTCAGAATGATCATGTACCTTGTTTTATTTAAGTAAAAGTAATAATCGATAGCTTGAGATAATTAATTAGAGGAGGTGCTTAGAATGCAACAAATATAATTTTTATACAAGGCTTATTACTAATCTTATTTACCAATGTCAAGTAGGTGATGCGACTCAAAACTTTACAAAGCACCATTTATTTTCAAATTAGTAAAACTTCTTAGGAGGCTCCCATGGTTTTGTGAAGAGTGATATTTGGACCAAGCCTACAAATTCCTCCATAAAAAAGATACATTTCCATCAAAACATTAAGAACAGAGAATTAAATCATTCTTTTTTTCAATTATACTTGCCTCTACTACCTACACTAATGACATTATAAAAAATTCACACCTGAATTATCTAGAGCTAGATTATATAAAGAGTAAAAATACCAAAAAGTCATATAAGATTAAAAATATAAATATTTCTTTTACTTGCAAAAATATTATAATAACAATTTATGTGTATGCATGAAATTTATACTACTTTATAATAATATCAATAAATTAATGTAAATAATAGTAATGTTAAGTTATAATAGTAAAAAATAAATAATAAAAAAAATTAGATTTAGGCGCCCCATAACTGTTGTGCCCTAGGCAGTTGCCTACTCTTCCTAGGGCTTAATCCTCCCTTGGTGCATGGACATTAAATAATTGGCACCCAAGAAAAAAACTTAGATTAGAATTGAAAACAAGAAAATTACAAGACCAAAAATGCATGGAAGAAGGAAATATGAGAAAATAAATATAAGAAAATAATTCAAATCCTACGTGGAGGGTAATAATTGGGAATGCTTTGGAAAAAACGAAGTATGTGCTCAAGGAGAAATTCAAACATGCATAATGAAGTCAAAGCTTGTTACGAGTGGAATGGATCTGGTTGAGGCTTGTAGCACATAAATTGTTGTTCAGTCCATTTTAACAGTTGGAAGAACTTTGTGTTGAAATTACGTTGAAGCAGATCCCCTAATGAAATTATGGAGAATAAAATCTTGAAGGTATTCAAATGTGGAGTTACCCTCCCCCGATATTTTCATTCTAAGTACAAAGAACTTACAGAAATAAAAATTAATTCGGAGTAGTGGATCCATTGTTGTTTCAATCTTGTGAGCCAACAAAATATATCACAGAAAATTCTAGATAAAATATCTATAGAACTCTGTAAGCAGTCGCTCTATTCATACCATGAAATATCTCTGAAATTATAAGAAATGTGGGTTAAAAAAAATTTAAAAAGTAGTTGAGTAAGGAGAAGATGACTCCAAAAGTTATGAATGATATCATGATTTCTATAGAACAGCATGACATATTTACTAACATGGTGGTATGTGAAGAGGCATGAACAAATTAGATAATTAATGGCATAGATAAGTAAACTTTAAATTCAAAATCATACGTGCAGAAAATTAGCAGCCAAAGCAAGCAACGAAATTGCAAACCCATATCCTTCACTTAGTGGAAGATCATGAAACACGTCTTTAGTGCAACATGATCAATGAGTCCATTTTTCGTACGATCGAGATGGGTGGACTGTTGGCCCAACGGATATGATTATTTTGATTTCTACTTGTATGTCCAAGAAACTCCAGTGGGGTCCACATGTACCCATTTAGTTTTTGTAATAAATAATTTAGATTAGGTCACTTATTGGATAAAATGATCTTACTTTAATAAAGTGACATTAATTTATTAAAATAAAATTATTAAATTATAATTTGACCTAATTTTTCCCTAAAGCAATCTCATTCAAACGCTAACTACCATATTACCAACTTTTGGGTTATAAAAAGGAAGTTTGATCTCATTTGTAAAAGGGTCTTGGATATTGGAGTAAGTTTTTGTCCTATAGTCTCAAGGTAGGAAAGTTATAAAATCTACGTGTTTAGATACTTTCCATGGAGATTGATCATTGTGAAGACTTTTTTGGAGAGAAGATAACAAACAAACTTTGTTTTCCTTTTCAAGAAGAAATACATGGATGCTAGTATAACTTTGTGTCTATAAATTCTTTGTGATTACGTTTGTTTTTATGTCAAATGTAATATTTTATTTCTTTCCTTTTCATGCAAAGTATTAACATTTAATCTCTTTACTTTTATGGTGTACTTTCTAGCATGTAGGAATGACATTTGTGTTTTCTTGTTCTTTCATGCTCCCACTCTCCATTCTTTTCCACTATCTTCCTCTCTCTTCTATTCCTCTCTCGCTTTCCTTTCTTTCTCCTTTTGAGTTCTTTCTAGGTTAAAAGTATCCAAAACCCCACAAATCCATCAAACGAGGGAGATTTCCCTCTAAAACGTAAAGGTTAGATAAAATCTGTCGATAGATGATGTCTCCATTGTGACAAATTTTGTATCGAACAATACAGGTGATCCCATGAAGAGAAAAACTAAACCAAAGTGACATCAAATCTTTCCAACATTACTATAGTTAATTCCTTCTCACCATCTAACAAACTTCCACCAACATGAATCAACATACTACTAGCATGTGTTTTATTCCTATCTAGCAATGATGTCATGTAATTACATTTACCATAAAGAGAGGGAGAGAAGTAAAATTTCCATCATTCATCATTTTATTCACATTTGGTATTCCAAACAGAGAGGGAGATAGTGTTCTTTTCTTAACGGAATGCTCATATTATCATAACAATTTTATATTGATTCTAAAGAGAAAGTTTAATGTAGATAGTTCTTTCCCATTTAGTACCTTATAAAATTTAGCAGGTTTTATTAAATTGGAAAAAAGTAGGATCAGTGAGGTAGTGTAGAAATTCCATTTAAAATAGATTAAATGACCAAGGTGGAGGATTTTTCATAAGAGTTTAATTGAATGCTGTGAACCCAAGTGGATCCAAACCTAGAATCCAAACACATTTTTCCTAAAGTAGTATCTAAAAAGCGAGTATCAACCAAAATTCCAAATGTGGAAATGATGGGGCATAAGGTTATAGCACCCTAACCCTGAATATGCCAGCATAAATTGAAAGGATGACTCCAACATGATTTCAGTCACCTCCCATGAATAGTGAAATAAACACGCTTCCAAAACCCATGTTATAAATGATTCTAGACAAGGAAAGCATTTATTAGAAACATCGTTCTTATTTCTTTGATTATCAAATGACAAATTGAATTCTAACTTGGGAGATAGGAGTTCGGAAACATAGGTTACATGTCATTTCTAATGAAAAACTATAATATTAAAGATACTATTTTAAGATTATGAAAGCATCTTCTTTTATTTGCACACTTATACACATGAATACGAGTTCTATCTAGGACTATGCTTATAGATTAAAATTCTTTTTATATTTATAAGGTACTCCTTCAATTTTGAATGGGGATGACAAACAAGTAAAATAAAATTTTCTTTCTACTCGAACTACTACAATGGAGGGGTGTTTTTATAAAATATTAGGGACAATACTTAACCAAATTGTTCCAAATTGAGACAATTAAGAATTTGTATAGTATCTCCACGTAACGTATCCAGAAATTCCTTTCATCATTTAACTTGTGATATGAAATTAAAATCTTTGATCTCAAATATTGTCTCAAAGCAAGTGTCGCTAATTATTCTCTCTCCAAAGACAATATTAAGACAAATTTTGTCTGTTGATAGAACATATCATTTTTTCTCTCTAGCGATGATATCATTTGTCTCCTCAATGTAGAAATTACTCTGATCTAATACACAGAATACATGAAATAGCTACACAAATAATAGTTAAAATCAGAAACACTATATTATTTTATATTGATTCACTATTTCATTACACTTCATTATATAGGAGATGTATAATAATAATCCTCACAACAACCTTTGTCTGTATATACAACCATACACCCATATGGTTTCAACCTCTCACCAATATAATAATAAAACAATACTAATTGTTTTATAATTCTAACTTACTAACTAACCACATTTTACATTTACTATTTACATTTACATAGTAAATGTACTTTCACTAATTTACCATAATAATAATTACACATGTAATTATTATTCACCCATACATACAAATGGAGCATTAAGATATATTTCCTAACATTCCCCCCTTAGTACAAACATGGGGAAAACTTGCCTTTGTACTTACACTTACTTTCATGATCTGATGATTTTACAGGATGATCATAAACCTAATAGATGGTTTTTCATAGGGTTGACCATAAACCGAAAATGATGGTTTTGCAACTGGGTTACCACAAACCAAAAGGGTGATGGTTTTGCAAAGGGTTTACCAACAACCAAAAACGGTGACTTTACAAGTGGTGTACCACAAACCAAAAATGAAGGTTTTCCAGTGGTTTACCTACAACCACATCATGATGTGTCAAATACAATTATCAGCTCTCATCACATTTCACTACATGGAAAAATATAGGAAATATAGCTGCTCACATATAGAAAATACCAGAAATGTAGAAATCTATAAATGGAACATTGAGATCATGTTCCCCCCTTAATGTGTAATTTCATTTATTCTGCAAACCACAATAGGAACGCTGCAACCAAACACTCTGCCAGACACACAAAATAATCACCATAGCTGATACGTCCCCGTCATTGGTGACTGATGAGAGGTCATTGAATGACCTCCAACCTCTTGTGTCTCCTTCCTCCAAGAACTTCACTTAGTATAGAAAATCTTTAGAATTATATTCAATTTCATCTGTTATTTTTACATCTCCATTGTTTGAGCCTTCTTCATTCATTTTCAATTTGAATAATTGTAACTTTAAAGAGAATTTTGCATTATTCGCTTTAGCCCCAAAAGTTTTGTTTAGTAAATCCCATATTTCTGTAGAAGGTTTTTCTAAATCTACATGATATAATTTAGAATCTGAAAGACCAAGTCTAATTATTGCTTTGGCTTTGTCATCTCTAGTTTCCCATTCTACAATTTTGCTTACATCTGTAGGTGCTTTTTCTTTTCCATGTACTATCCTCCATAGGTTTTTATTCATTAATTGCATCTGGATTTTCACTCTCCATGTATGGAAGTTCAACCCATTAAATTTATCTAATGGTGTATCCATTTTATTGAATCTAAATATCCAAAAAAAAATTGAATGTAGATTTGAATTACTTTTGATTCTTTGATTTCTTTAAAAAAAGCAGCGATCAATGTGTTGTATAGTAAATTGCACATTTCTCCCAAACTAAAAATTGAGTTTGGCTGAAATTTCTATTGTATCTTCCTGTATAGCAGATAGTTGCACGTATAAAATTGTGGAGAAACCGAGATCGCGAAACAAAAGTTACAAGATCTTCTTCGAGACAGATTTAACTTGCTCTGATGCCAAGTGTAGAAATTACTCTGATCTAATACACATAATACATGAAATAGCTACACAAACAATAATTAAAATCAGAAACACTATATTATTTTATATTGATTCACTATTTCATTACACTCCATTATATAGGAGATGTATAATAACTATCATCACAACAACCTTTGTCTGCATATACAACCATACACCCATATGGTTTCAACCTCTCACCAATATAATAATAAAACAATACTAATTGTTTTATTATTCTAACTTACTAACTAACCACATTTTGCATTTACTATTTACATTTATATAGTAAATGTACTTTCATTAATTTACCATAATAATAATTACACATGTAATTATTATTCACCCATACATAAAAATGGAGCACTAAGATATATTCCTAACACTCAAAATATTATTTTTTCTCTCTCTAGAGGAACTACGAAATTTTATTATTTTTATTTTTAGAGACAAAATTCATTTAAGTAATAAAATCTTACATTTAAAGAATAAAAAATAACTAAATTTCTTCTAGTGTAATCAATGAATACATATCAGCAAATGGTACCAGCGCAGGGTGGTGAACAAAATTACAAATAAAAACATTTTTTGTTGAATCTTGTGCCCACAAATGGATCCATTTTTTTATTAATATAAAAAAGAGAAAATAAAAAGGGGTGCTTAAATGTAGTTTACCCTTGACATAGAATGGTACACGTATTTAATGAGTTAAAATTACACAATGACACCTCCTCCAAACAACCTGAAATCGACTATTTAGATGATTCTTTCTAACTATTATTACAAGATAGTGTGACACCTCCTAAAAACATGCTACCATAGATTATTTAGCTGATTTTTTCTTGCTAGTTTTACAAAACAATATATATCCATATAACCAAGAGTTGACATCACTACTAACAAGAAGAATCACCTTTGTTGTCATTATATTACTAAGTACTATAACAAGACATCATTGTACTAAGATCTAATAAAAATCGAGGCTATTTTAGTTATAAAATTTACTTATATGAGCAATATTTTAGTAGATTTAATGATTTGTGATCTTACATAGTATATCCATACCTCGAATAAAAGGTAAAACTATGTCTATTAAACCAAGATCAAAATTATCTCTTGTATTTTCTAGAAGTTTTCATGTTAGTTTACCATTTGTAACAACAAAAACTTAAAAAACAAAATTAAACCTCTGAATTAATATCAAAATAGGAACACACTAGTAAATAAAGTGTTCATACCATGAATAATGAATTGAAGTATAATGTAGCTAATGTTATAAACTTCGAGAAAAACAAAATGAAAACATAATTTTCTCAGAGGAACATGTTGTTAGAGCATAGAATAAAAAATATGCTTTGCTATTAACCAAGATATATAACATGCTTCAAAGAGCTGAGTGCAAGATGTAATGTCAACAATACAAAACCATTACAAAAAAATATGGATGTTTTTTCCAAAATCGTACCTTCTCTATTAGCTATCATAAAACATGCCCTAGCTACAAAAGCATACAAATGTTTCCAAAAAAAATTAGAATTGGAATGTGTATGTAATAAACAATTTATAAATGCTAAATCCATAGAAAATATTGTTTTTAGAAAACTAGGTGTTTTAACGAATGATATCCGTGCATTTTATTATACTTTATTGGATTTTGTGCAAATCCCAAAATTATTACACTCCTTGAGACCAACATTAATTTCACCTATTTTATTTAAAACTTCACATTCACTTAGTAGATATGTATGTAAATGTCGAATCATGTACTTTGTAAGTGAACTTTTCAAAAAATGTCGAAGATAAATGTGTTTCATCATCTTCCCATAAAAAATAGTGTTAATGTTGGAAGGTGTTGTGGGTTGATAATCAAATAGAAATATATATGCCATTGCTAGAATGTAACTTAGTACACACGTTTTCTTCAAATATAAGAGAAAATTTAATCACTAAAGCCTGCATCTATGTTAAGTGTGGAAACATGAACTCAGTATGTGAACTAATTTAGTAAATTCTTGAAATAAATGTGAACTATTTTTGGATAGACGTATTTAAGATATTTGTACTACTAGGATTCTTTCAATTTCTTCATATATTATACAAGTTTCACGTCTAAATTCTCAATAATATTTTTATAAGTTCTTGTTTAACTCTATGCAAATGAGAATATAAAGAAACATGCTAAAATTATATGGTATGCAAAATAATTTAGCCTCATACTTTATGTTTGAATGCAACAGACCTTCCAAAATTGAAATATGGAAGACCAACAAAGCTTACTAAAGAAATAAACCATATTTTTCATACTACAAATATATAAGTCCAATATTAAAGAATACATGATTCTTTTCACAATGAAAATGTACTCTCTAAAATAATGGTTTGGTAGGCAACAATTATAATAATACCAATCCAATTTTCTACTCGCCAACAAACATTCCTTCAAGGTAATTTTCTTAGCCATTCCTACATCTTTAGTACTTGAAATATGGAAGAAATTATAGGTTATAATAGAATACACAAAAATGTATTCTAATTGTATGTGATTAGAAACCCAAATATGTATGAAGATTACACCAAGCAAAAAAAGGTTCACGATGAAATTTCAATACACAACTCATATAAAATTGATTTGTAAAAATATGCTTCAAAAATCATCTCTAACTTCATATCATTCATTGATACATCCATCATTACATCCCCATGTCCTTGCAATGTTTAATAGCACTATACTATATTAACTCTAAGACTCAAAACTTGTACTTCTATTTTATTAGAGATAAATTTTTCAAATGGTATTATGTGTTTCGTAGAATAAGCACTATAGAGAATAAAATTGTATATCCTCATCCATAATGTAGACATCCAGAATACTAGGGACAAGAAAAGCACTAGTTCCTTGAATTTATGAGGGCCTAAAGAGACAATAAAGTACATATGAAATATGGAATGATTAAATTTTATTCCGTAATGTCAGTGAAAGAGACTACAAAGAAATTGAAAGTCTTTTTCTAATGTTCATAAATCTTCCACTACTAAAAACTAGAATGATGGATATTGATGTAAATAAAGTCTCATGAAAGTGAATACAATCATTTCGCATTGTGGGTGTTGATAAATATTGTAAAAAGAAAGATATGGCTACAAGTGGCAGAAGATTAGATAAAGTAAAATCTATATTGATATAATTTTATAGAAACAATATTCATAATGTAAATTTATAGGAAACATTAAGTGAGTCGGTAAGACATGGTACTTACGACATGAGTGATAATATCATTTTTGGAGTGAAAGATTTCCCAATTTGAACAAACATTAACGTCCACCCCCAATAATAGTTGTGAATGCTCACATAAATTCTTTCCACTACAATGTCCACAGATAAAATCATAAATATTTCCTTAATATTCCATTCCATAGAATAAATAATGTTATCATAGTTTTCCATTTTCCCTATGTGAGATATCATTTATGAAAATAACCAAATGAAAAATTTAGCCACACATTATGGCATTTAGGGTATTATATAGCGGAAAATTAAAAAATAGATAAATTTACAAATGTTTTACTATAGTAGCTCCAGCCAACCTCTTGCATGTTCTCCTCTCTACCCAAACCACATTACACATGTCAATGGAGTGTTCTGGAAATTTTAATATCTACACACAACTCCCCTAAATACAACCTTCAATTATTGGAAATATGTATTCTAAAGAACATGCTTTCAGAAATTAAAAAATCTACTCTTTCATTGATCACAAACGATTTTCATTTTATACATACAACTTTTCATAAAAAACTTATTTACATGTATGTGAAGTGCACAAGTTTGAAATATGTCCATAAAGTTTTTGACCACATGAAACAAAAAAAATAATTCTCATGGAATACAATTATTGCATTGTAGAAAAGACATGTGTTTCCTCACGAGGAAGTCACACTATTTCACTATATGCAACAAACATGTCTCTAACCCAATCAATTTACATTTTTCAACATACTCCTAGCTTTAGAAAAAATGGGATCTTTGAAACAACATATGGACATCCATAAAAGCATAAAGGATAGAATTTTTTTCTCGATGTTGTAGTAAAAACTTTCCTGGTAGACATGTATTGAAAAATGTTGAAGCATAGAAAAAAACACAAACTATTTGATATAATTCCTCAAAGAAATTTTTTCTCATGGATATAATTGATTACAGGCTATGCAAAAAATGGATTCACTGAAAAGGCTTTAGATATTTTAAAGAAAATGTAATTGGCGGGTTTAAAGCTAAATTCAACAAAATTTGATATCATCCTACATTCTTGTGCTAAATTAGGGGCTTTAAAACATGGTATGGACATTCATCGAGCCATAATGGATAGGAAACACTTCAAATGAAATTTTATACCACCTTGGTAGACATGTATGTAAAATGTGGAAACATAAAAAGGAACATGAACTATTTTATAGAGCCTTGAAGAGACGTGTTCTCGTGGAATGTCATGATAGTAGGATATGAACAAATTTATTTGTTGAAAAGCGTTTTATAAATTTACAAGAATACTCAATGGAAAGGTGTAATTCCAAATTCCACAACCTTTGTTTATTTTCTATGTGCATGTAGCCATGTAGGTTTAATGGATTTGAATTTCACATACTTTAGTCACATGAATAGCTCTTATTTTCATTACACCTAACACTAATCATGATGTTTGTGTCTATGATAGTTCTAATATATCTATCATTAAAGTATTTGGATCATGTTGAGAATTTCATAGAATAACTTACCCTCCCCCAATTGATCATCTATTTAATATGAAACTAAAGACTATAGTAGTATAAGAAAACTTTCAAGAAATACATGGAATTATTATTATTGCTAAGATCCATTTTTGTAATGATAAAAATACAATGTTTTAAAAAAATTCCAACATTGTTGAAATTATTACAAATCATTTCTATAATCTAACAATAAAATTTAGTTTTGAGAAACTCAAATTGTATTTGTAGAAACCATAAAATATCACATTATACATTCTAAACCTTTGAAACCATCAGGTAACTACTACAAAGTACATTACGACAATTTTCTATCACTTTCAACCATTTATGATGGATGTCACTATTTTACAACCTTTAATTACTTTTTATGACATTGTCATGAATACACTTAGATATCATTCATTTCACTCATGCATGGTATAGAATAATTAATTATTTTCACTATTCACCTTATTGCACTTATATACCTTTCCTAGGATTAATTAGTTAATCCCATCACTAATTTTATTTTATATTTATTAAGGATAAAGGTATTTTGACTGGGGCCCTACCCAGGTATTATGAAAACAATTTCATCACTTGGATAAAGCGATAAAAGTGCATAAACACAAATAAGCACAACTTCCCAAAATTCTGAGAATAAAAAAAGACATCACTGTTGTTCAGAAACAGGTAAACAAAAAATGAATTGCTGGACAAAAGAAAGAGAAAGGTAAATCAACCAAGTGTGAAAGAGAGGATTTTTTAGATTTCCTATATAGCACTTTTTTCCACCACTCTTCCTCAAGTTCATGTTTGACGAGTTCATTATGATTCCTGAATCCAAAGGTTTTAAAGATGTATTCATGATAACATGGACCTTCCCAAAAATCTAGTATTTTGAGTCTATTAGGATCGCAAAGATATTTCTTCATGATTCCTTCATCCTTTGAAATATGTGTTTTCGGTAAACACCAAGGTTCATCAAAATTTAACACTATTTCAATATTACCTGGGGTCGGCCTACAAGTAGATCCTCTATCAACATTATCATCAGTATTAGAACATTTTCCGGAGTCAATTTCTGCATCCGAAGTTTGATTAGATTCGTTTGGAGTCCCATCTGCTATAGAAAATTATTCCAACATTGTAGCTAGAATCAAATCATTCTTTAAAATAGGGAACAAACTTATTAGGACCTCCAATGGAACAGGGGATGCCAAAAAAATTTCTAATTCTATAATCATAATAGAGCCGCCAATTAGCTCAACCAAATGATTTTCCATAGCTTGAGGATCCAAAATGGAGTAGCTAGTCGTTTCCTTCTCCAAATACCCATTCGATGTCTTGTTCTTTTGGAATGAAACCTCTACCCATTCCAAAACATTCCCTTGCTTCCTTGACACACATGAGAGGGATAGGTATATTGTAAGAGCCACCCGCTCTCTACCGTGCAGATAAATTTCCACCGTCACCACATGAATAAACAACTCGAGAAACATATGGGTCCAACCCCCAAATATTTGGTTAGGTGCCACCTAGGCAACCATTTTAGGAGCATTCGTTGAGACATATTCCTTTTTCACACATGTTCTTGCAGTATAGAAGTGCCCAATGCCATAACCAATGTGTAAGTAGTCAGAACATAAGATATTAGAATCCTCATAATCTTGGTTCTTAATTTGTATACCATTTTTTGTCAGAATTTTGATAGAGGAATGAGTTTTCTTATATGTAGACATGATAATTTATAACCTAGTATGTATCATCCTTGTACAATTTTTTGTTGTTGGATCATTCAGCAGAGGGACCCCCAAAGACCTTGCAATTCCTACAGTCACATCCTCCTCCCAAAAAACCAAAGGAAGAGTAAATAACTTGACCCACACAAGAAAATAATGTATAATGGGTCCATGAAAATTATCATGTATCCACTTGGTCAGATTCAATAATGTAATTCCAAAATACCAGGGGCCCTCTTGTAAGACCATATATTTTTTTCCTCAAGCAGAAATTTAAATAGAAAGGACTCCTTGGCAAAAACAACCACCTCCAAGGTGCCCTTGGCCTCCATTTCCTCCAATTCCAATTCCTCGTAGCCTCAATATTAGGCCTAGAGCCCACAAAACTTCCCTGTAAACAAAAATTAAATCTATATACAAATATATCAATAAACTCATCAAGGACCAAGAGGGAAGGGCCCTCATCATCCCAAGAAGGGGAGAAAAAGGTAGATGGAAAATTCATACCACCTGTAAAAAGATCAGAATTGGCTACTTTTCTTTCCCACATCTTTCCTATAACAAAATCCTTCTAAGGAGGAGGGGACGAACCAGACATAAGATCCTGCTCTTATCTTGTGCCATCAAATTAAAAATTGATTTCACTCCCACACCTGTTTTCATTCCCGTCCATCAAAATAGTATGATTCTAAAACCAATAATATCATTTTTTTATTCATCTCCTATCCTATTAGCTAAATTTATTTGTCAATTTTAAACTATACAAATTAAATAAATCTTATACATATCCATTTCCAACTCAACTTTTATTTACTTTCAATTCACTAATTAACATCTCAAGTTAACTAGAGAAAAATAAATAAATGAAATATAAAATCATTAAATATGTGCAAGAGGACAAGTTTAGATTAAATAAAATCATGCCTCTCATTTTACATATAACACACGATAAGTAAAATAAAATTCAAGGGTATAGACCCTACCGTGTCATTGCAAAAACATCCAATCTTTAAACAATAACCTTAAAGCTTATTCCAAGTCTAAGCCAAACAAAAAACAAGCTCTCAAGCTCTAAAGCAAGCAACCAAGCCAAAATATCTAAAATGTGCAAGTGTGAAATAAAACCAAGTGACCCCCAAAACTCAAAAATAACTCATATAAATAGAAAATGAGGAGAGGAGGGTAAGGTGGCTCCATGTAAGACGCCACATCACTTCTCCTCCAATCCACTTTAAGAAGTCAAACAAAAATACCTAGTCTCATAAATGGGTGGGTGATGATATGACAATTTTCTTTCCACACACAAACATTCACTCCATACTTCTAAGGACACAGTAAAAGAGTTTGTAAGAAATTGTAATTAATTTCCTCATTTTTTCTTCCAAAACACATAATGAGGCCTAATTTTGAAACCTTACTTCATAGGTATGGTTAAAGGGTGATTTTAAGATGTATTGGACACACTTAACTTATCCCAAATGCCTCCAAAAAATGCTCCAAAGCCAAAATTCGATATTTGAAAAGTGGGTATGAGGTCAAAACACCAAAATCAATAAAATCCATCTCAAATCCATAAGGTAACAAGGACTATCTACTACAATTAGTTCCCACTTAGTCACATCCCAATTTAAATTAATCAAATGATCAATTAACTAAACAAGAGACATTACTTAAGCAATAATAAAGTGAGGATACATTACAATAATTAAATCACATACAAAACAAAATAAATAAACTGAAAGAGGGAAAAATCAACACATAAACCCATGGTGAAATTTGAGGTCACCCCCCCCATGGGTACCTCCTAGCAACTTAACAATACACACCAATATTAATGAACACAAAGTTTCCAAGGTGACCTTGTTGCCAATATCCAATATTATTTCATGGTTTGTTTCCTAGCCCCTTCTTATTTATCGTGATATAATTTCCTGAAACCAATCAAACAATACCCCTTCGGCCTCGAGGACACATCAAATACATCAAGAAATAAAACACACATACATATCATCCAACGACATCATACAATTAGTTATATCACCATCACAAAAATTAGGATTTTCTATAAATTATTTGCAATCACAAAAAATTTCAATTTGATAAGTCATAACATCAATATGATCATAAGGTCAGTGCAAACATCTAAATATAATCATCATCGTAAATAATCTAAAACATCAGTATACAATGAAACAATACTAAATCAACATCATTTATCAATGTCTGCTAGTAGTCCATGCCATCTATAATATGATTCATAACATACTGAAAATTAAAAGTGTATGTACTGTCTATCAACATAATAATCAAAATATAATAATAATGTCAATGTATCTAATTTACAATAACAAAAATCATACTATAATATTGTTGAAGAGGAGTGAGTATTACAATAGAAAAACACACACACACACACACACAACTGTGTCTAGTTGTATCTTCCCATTGTAACACTTTACCTGCAGCTACGGGATCCAATAGAATAACACCCATATAGTAGCTACCATAACACCATTAGTTTGGTGTATTAGTTTTCTTTTTCATACATTTGGGAAACCCCTTCGGAAGTTATGACCGAATGTTCCCCATTATCTCTGAAATTTTTAATCAAATACATATTTTACCCAAACATTACCAATAGTTCATAACACGACATCTCTTTTCCTCAAATATGATTCTGTATATGTGTCTAGATCTTCTTCTATTAGATATCTAAGTATACATTCCAGTGTCCTATGAAAATAACATTCACATCTTGATTGATTTACAATACTTGAAGATCCAGATGCCCCAACTCTCTCCAAACTTTTGAGTTTCATTTTTGAAAAGGTTATGATGTCTCCTCATATTTAGGCTTAGATAAGTGTTATCGCAACATCACAGCACCCCTGATTTCTTGGAAGTGAATGGTTTAGGCAGTCCATTTTATTCTTCAAACATGGATTTATCCCAAAGTGTGGGACTTTTCAATTGGGATAACCCTCTGGATAAGGTTGCCTTCCTACCCTAGCCTAGTGCCAACTACTCCAAAGTTTTGAGAGTTGCAGATCTAACCCTAATCTAATGTTTTCCCAAGGATATAGAGTTAGAGAAAATGCATGAAAATTAAAACCTAATATAAGGGAAGGTGATGCACCAAGAAGGAGTGTTAGAAAACTTGCAAAATAAACACATCAAAAATATAATCTTGCAATGAAAACACAACAGTGCACAATAATTTGCATGTGATGAAATATCACAAGAGCTGCAACAAAACACAAAATGGTGTTTAGAACATCCACAAATATGTTTGTATTTCTCCTGAAATTGATACAATACACTACAATCAAGCTCAAAGGAATATATTTTGCATTACAATGTCCAATAGGGAGGTTTGGAATCTCCAAAAAATCTCTTACAGACAAGAACTTGAAGGGAGGGGCATATATAAGGTGTCCAACCTTTTAAAATGGGCCCCTCCTTACAATATATAGGAAGAATGAGAGAAAGGGAGAGAAGGAATTCAAAATCTTGTTTTAACCACCCAAAAATTCATTAAAATCACCTGCAACAATGATGGGCACGCCACTAAAAAACCCATGCCTCCATGTAATTTTCCTTGTTAGGGAAGAAAGGAACCCCATACCTTCATCATTTGGGTAGGTGATAAACCTAGAACATTCCTCTAAAATGGGGGATTGTATTTCCTCATTTTGAAATACTTAGCCTTACTATGTATGTATGTATGTATGTATGTATGTATGTATGTATGTATGTATGTATGTATCTTGTGTCAATGTATGTCATTGTTTGTAGAGGACACTGAGAAATTTCTAAAAAGTTTTATTTTACGCAAATCTGAGCTCTCAGTCAAAAATTATGGCCATGTGAAGATGAGGGTGCCATACTACAGTAAATGTAAGTGATTAATATGCCTTTTCAGACTCCGAATCTGCATCACACCCTCTGAAATCAATAATTTTGGAATTTCAGGATTTGGAGCTTCGGGCATCGGAGAACACGGTCACTATTCATCTGGAGAGCTTATGAAACCTCTGAAATGCCAAAACCCTAAAGTCCAAAATTGAGACTTCGTGTTTCGTACCTTTGCATTTTAAAGGTTCGGGGTTTCAGGGGTTCGGGTTTCGAGGTTTCGGGGGTTCAGATTTCAGATTTTTGTTCATCCACCTGGCACATGAAACCTCTGAAATCCCGAAATCTTGAATTCTGAATTTCAGACTTCGGGTTTCAGACTTCTTTTTCCTCACCAGATGGCACTTTTCACCGCTCGAACCTGCTGCCAACTTCAAGCTCCTGAATGTCCAAAGTCCGAATTTTGGACTTCAAAATTTGATGTCAATTGGACCTTTTGAGCCCGCCAATTCATAATTTTTTCCTGCCGAATCCGAATGCTTCCATGTCACTTTAACTTGTTCAACTCGAGCCTGAAATGTGAGCTCCTGTGGCTGAATCGATCCTCGTATTTTAACTGTGTGAATCCAATTTTTCCTAAGGGGAAAAATCAGGTAACAGTAAGTATTACCTATGAACCTCTTTGTTATTTTCTAAGTGCAAAAAAATTGGTGTTGGATAAATATCTATAACTTGAATAGGGCATTATATGGATAAAAGAATTGTAAGTCTTATCTTATTAAACAACCTCAAATTTATAGAGTAAATTTTGAAAGCAGATAAAATTAAGACTTGGATATATATCCTGAATATGAGCACACTAAATTGATGGAACAAGAAATCTCAAAAACTTTGTTAAGGCAACTTAAATAACTTGATGGAATGTCAACAAAGAGAACCTTTTAGTTTAATAATTTCTTCTTATATCTAAGAAAGCCTATATGCATGCTTCATGTTAATTTGAGATTGTATTGTGTAACAAAAATTATTTAGAAATGATTATGGTGTTAATTGATCTATGTAGTTACATCTTAGAGTTCTATACTTATTATTTTTTAGTTTTCTATTGGTCATTGTAAACATCTGAATGGATAATAGTTTTCTGGTAATGGCCCTAAAAAATGTGAATCATTTGTATTCCATGTTGATGATTTCCTCCCTCTAAATTTTTAATATGAGATGGAAATGGCATTTTTGTAAATTTTATTAAATTTATATAAAATATCCCTTGATGAACGTTAGAAACAAAAGTTTCCAAAAGAGGCTCTATTTTTGGGCATGGGCCTCTTTAATGCACATAGGAAAACTTTATTTTCTCGAAGCTAGGATTTGAAATACATGAGCTCCTTTATACTTCCATTTTAGTTGTTGCACTTGTGAAAAATGTTTTTTAGATGAATGAAAAATGTGAAAATCTATAAAAGGAATTAAAAATCCTGGAGAAATGCAACCAAGTGTAGAACACATTCAATTCACCTTCTTTAGGATATTCCATTTTTGTATCAATGTGGCTTCTAAATAACATGGTTTCAATCTTATGCTACCGTGATAGACATGTATGCAAAAGATGGAAGCATAAAGAAGGAACTCAAATGGTTGTAACAAAATGACTTACAGAAATATAGTTTGTTGCTCAGTTCTCATTATTGTATATATACAATATGATTTCCCTTAGGTGGATGAGAAAGTCTTGAATAGTATTTGATAATTGTAATGTCAAAATTAGCAACCGCAGTTACAATACTCCTATGTGTGAAACCCTTAAAACATGAATATATCAAATAAGGTTGTTTTTGTGCAAAAATGTATGGAGGTTTTTTATTATAAGGTTATGTGGAACAAAAAACATATTATAATTTTAATCTAAGAACGTTCAAAGTTTTTCTCATTCTTCATGCCTTCTTCACATTCGACAAGAAATTCAACCCTTAAAATCAAAATGTCCAAAAAATGTTGGATGTTTTGTGAAAATAGAAGTATGTTTTCAGTAATAAGGTGAAGATGGAACATTAATCCCTCTCATAATTTCATTATGATAAATTGCAATTTTTCGCTAATTTTTCATGCCTCTTCAGATACTATAGTTCAAAGAAAATTATGTTAGATGTCGTGATTTTGACAGAGTTCTTCACTAAGTATGTTACAGACGTCAAGCTTCAACACAAAGACATTGGTAGAAATTTTACAGAATTTTTTTTCCTTGCATAGAGAATGAAAACAAACTAATTTGGATGTTTTGGATGCATAACACTAATTTTCATACAGATTCATTGAGCCAATTTCCATGATACATTATCATAGGATGAGTATATTGGATACATTATACAAGTTAAATAATTGCTCACCGATTCTTGAGGATGTGGAGTCTAACTGCAAGAAGAAGTGGCAGTTTGTTTTTTCCTTGCTTTTTGGGAGGAATGCATGGCCATGGATAAAAATAGCATTGTCTTATTAATAGACGGGAGTTGTTATTTTTATGTTTATCTTATTTATATGCATGTCTTATTTATAAGCATGTTATATTTAGGTTGCTTGTGGTTGAAGTAAACTTTTACAAAGAGGTGCACAAGTTATATATATGTGCATGGATTTACTCTTTGGAATATGAAAAAGAGAGAATTGTATTGTATTCCTCTGGACTGAATAAAGGAGATATCTGGCTTGTTTCTGGTGGATGTAGCCCACATTGGGTGAACCACGTTAAATCTTGGGTTTATCTTGTGATTGCATGCTTTTATTATTTCTATTTTAATTCTGTTTTATTGCTCATCTGTGTTTAGATCCTAACAACTGGTATCAGAGCAGGATTTTGTTTTGGCAAAAAAAGCTCACAAGAGGGTTTCTTGTTTGAGTGGGAGCAATGACAGAAGATAGCAAGTTCAGGGTTGAGAAGTTTAACGGCCAGAACTTTCAACTATGGAAGATGCAAGTGGAGGACTACCTATATCAGAAGGATCTTTATCTACCATTGAAAGGGAAAGCTTTGAAGCCGGAAGCTATGAAAGATGAAGAATGGGATGTTCTTGATCGGAAGGCATTGGGAATGATACGGTTGTGCCTGGAAGCTACGGTAGCTTTCAATATTTCTACGAAAAAGACAACGGTAGATCTAATGGAAAAATTGGGTAAATTGTATGAAAAACCCTCAGCCTCCAATAAGGTATATCTCATGAAAAGTTTGTTTAATATGAAGATGTCAGATGGTGATTCAGTAAATGATCATTTAAATGAATTCAACACATTTACTAATCAATTAAGCTCTGTAGGAGTAAGTTTTGATGATGAAGTTAGGGCTCTTTTGATTTTGTGCTCATTGCCTGAAAGTTGGAATACTTTGGTTATGGCTGTGAGTAATTATGTTTCTGGTTCAAACACTTTAAAGTTTGATGATGTTATTGGTGTGATTCTTAGTGAAGAGATGAGAAGAAAAAGCACAGGTGAGTCATCTGGTAATGCTTTGAGTGTAGAGAACAGAGGAAGACAGAAGGAAAAAAAAAAAGGTCCTGGACACCGTGGAAAGTCTAAGAAGGGCAGATCTAAATCTAGAAGCAGGATGGTATGCTGGAATTGTGGAAAAGCGGGACATGCAAAGAAAGATTGTTGGTCTTTAAAATCAGGGAAAGATCAACAAGAAGGGAGCAAAGAGGCAAACGTAGCAGGTGATGTGTTACAAGATGCTCTTATTCTTTCTTTAGATATTAAATCAGAATCTTGGGTTTTAGATTCTGGTGCTTCATTTCATGCAACTCCTCGTAGACAATATTTTCAAGATTATGTTCAAGGAAATTTTGGGCAGGTGTATCTTGGTGATGATGAGCCATGTAACATTGTTGGAAAAGGCAGTGTTCATGTTAAATTGCAGAATGGTAACACTTGGGTGTTGAAGAATGTCAGGCATGTTCCTAGCTTGAGGAGGAATCTAATTTCTGCAGGGCAATTAGGAGATGAGGGTTGTATGGTTATATTTACAGTAGATTCTTGGAAAGTTACCAAGGGTTCTCTTGTGGTAGCAAGAGGTAAGAAAGTAGGTACTTTGTATTTATCCACTGTTAGTACTGATCCATCTTCTATTTTAGCTACTACAGGTATAGACACAACTCTGTGGCATCACAGACTTGGCCATATGAGTGAGAAGGGGATGAAGATTTTACATTCACAGGGAAAATTGTCAGATTTGAAAAACATAGACCTGGAATTTTGTGAGCATTGTGTGTATGGGAAACAAAAGCGTGTGAGATTTCTCAAGGTTGGATCAACCAAGAAGGAACACAAGTTAGAGCTTGTTCATATGGATGTGTGGGGACTAGTGCAGGTATCTTTTCTTGGTGGTTCACTGTATTATGTTACTTTTATTGATGATGCTACTAGGAAGGTTTGGGTTTACTGTATAAAGAAGAAATCTGATGTATTTAATACTTTTAAGAAGTGGAAAGCTTTGGTTGAGAATGAAACAGGTTTGAAGTTGAAGTGTCTCAGATCAGATAATGGTGGAGAGTATTGCAACAATGAATTTAATAATTATTGTTCACATAATGGAATCCGTAGGGTGAAGACAGTTCCTAGAACACCACAACAGAATGGTGTGTCAGAAAGAATGAACAAGACTATCATGGAGCGTGCAAGGAGCATGAGATTGCATGCTGGATTGCCCTTACAGTTTTGGGTGGATGCTGTAGATACTGTTGTTTACTTGATAAACAAAGGACCTTCAAGTGCTTTGGAAGGTGGAGTACCCGAGGAGGCTTGGACTGGTAAGGAGGTAAACTATTCTTTTTTGAAAGTTTTTGGTTGTGAAGCATTTGTTCACATTGATAAAGAGAATAGGACCAAGCTAGAAGCTAAGTCAAAGAAATGTAATTTCATTGGGTATGGCACTGATGATTTTGGATTCCAGTTGTGGAGTTTGAATGAGAAGAAAATCATTAGGAGTAGGGATGTTATTTTCAATGAAAGGGTTATGTACAAGGAACAACTACAAGATAAGAAGTTGGAAAAGTATGAGTATGTAGCACTTGATGAGATAAAAGATAGAGAAGTGCTCAAAGGGCTATAAAATCAACAAGTTGGAATTAATCATGGCACAGTCAGTGTTGATTCTGTAGATCAAAATCAACAAGAACAACAAGAGCCTCAAAATCCAGAAAATCTTGTGAGACGTTCTACTAGGGTAAGTAAACCTCCTGCACGATTATCTTCGTATGAGCTTTACTATTGTTTATTGATAGATGGTGGAGAACCAGAAAGTTTTGAAGAAGCAATGCAGGTAGAAACATGGAAAAAGTGGGAGCAAGGTATGGATGAGGAGATGGACTCCTTGGATCACAACCAAACTTGGGATTTGGTTCAGTTACCTGTAGGAAAGAGAGCATTACAGAACAAGTGGGTTTACAGGTTGAAGGAAGAAGAAGGTGACAAAAAGAGGTACAAGGCAAGACTTGTTGTGAAGGGATTTGCACAGGAAAAAGGTATAGACTTTGATGAAATTTTCTCTCCTGTTGTTAAAATGACTTCCATTAGAACTGTTTTAAGTTTGGTAGTTGTGGAAGATTTGCATCTTGAACAATTAGATGTAAAGACTATTTTTCTTCATGGTGATTTGGAGGAAGAAATATATATGGAGCAGCCACAGGGATATGAAGTCAGGGGAAAGGAGAATTTGGTGTGCAGATTGAAGAAGAGATTGTATGGCCTTAAGCAAGCTCCAAGGCAGTGGTATTTGAGATTTGACAGGTTCATGATAGAACAAGGTTACTCTAGATGTCATTCTGATCACTGTGTTTACTTTAAAAGACTAGATAATAACACATATATTATCTTGTTATTGTATGTGGATGACATGCTTGTGGCAGGGTCAAACTTGTAGGATATAAATGAGCTAAAGAGACAGTTAGCCAATACATTTGCCATGAAGGATTTAGGTGCAACAAAGAAAATTCTTGGCATGAGAATCAATAGAGACAGAAAGAGTAAAATACTGACTTTGTCTCAAGAAGAGTATGTGAACAAGGTGTTGGACAGGTTTAGGATGTAGGATGCAAAACCAGTGAGTACACCATTGGCAGGGCACTTCAAGTTAAGTAAAGAACAGTGTCCTAAATCACATGAAGAGATTGAATATATGTCTAGAGTTCCATATGCTTCAACAGTTGGAAGTTTGATGTATGCTATGGTATGCACAAGACCAGACATTGACCATGCAGTGGGAGTTGTCAGCAGATACATGAGTAATCCAGGAAAGGAGCACTGGAATGCAGTCCAGTGGATTCTCAGATACTTGAGAGGGACCAGTAGCAGGCATTTGTCCTATGGAGGGTCAGAGGTTTCCTTACATGGATATGTTGATGCAGACATGGCTGGAGATTTGGATGGTAGGAGGAGCACCACAGGTTATGTATTCACTGTTGGTGGCACAGCAATTAGTTGGATTTCTAAACTACAAAAGATTGTTGCCTTGTCTACTACAAAGGCAGAGTATGTTGCTGCTACAAAAGCAAGCAAAGAGATGATATGGATGCAACGGTTCATGAAAGAGTTGGGAAAGAAGCAGGAGGATTACAGGTTATTCAGTGATAGCCAGAGTGCAATTCATCTTGCAAGAACTCAACATTCCATTCGATAATCAAACATATACAGCTCAGGTATCACTTCAATAGATCAATTTTGGAGGATGGACAACTGATGTTGGAGAAGATCCATACAAGTCAGAATCCTGCCAATATGTTGACAAAGGCGGTGACAAAAGAGAAGTTGGAAGGTTGTTTGGCTTCGATAGGTCTTCAAGATTGATCTTGAAGAAGAGAAACAAGTTAGAGAAGAGTCTGAGGATGAGCTGTAACAGTGGGTTGCAATAGTTAGTCTCCAAGTGGGAGATTGTTGAGGATGTGGAGTCTAACTGCAAGAAGAAGTGGCAGTTTGTTTTTTCCTTGCTTTTTGGGAGGAATGCATGGCCATGGATAAAAATAGCATTGTCTTATTAATAGACGGGAGTTGTTATTTTTATTTTTATCTTATTTATATGCATGTCTTATTTATAAGCATGCTATATTTAGGTTGCTTGTGGTTGAAGTAAACTTTTACAAAGAGGTGCACAAGTTATATATATGTGCATGGATTTACTCTTTGGTATATGAAAAAGAGAGAATTGTATTGTATTCCTCTAAACTGAATAAAGGAGATAGTTGCCTTGTTTCTGATGGATGTAGGCCACATTGGGTGAACCACATTAAATCTTGGGTTTATCTTGTGGTTGCATGCTTTTATTATTTCTATTTTATTGTTCATCTATGTTTAGATCCTAACACCTACATCATAATCTAAAAAATCATCACAAAACATGGTATACCCTCATTTTCCAAAAGAAATGAAGAAGCATATCCTTTTATTTAGTTATTACTTCTCCCATGCCTTGATATTTATATTTTCAATTCAAAGAGAGCTCCATAGCATTTATTATGGCTTACAAGATACAACTCTTACAGACTTAGATTATAGGAACCTTTGTATGAATAGTCACCACTAATAACATGAGGTGAGTAGGATTTAACCTTTAAAATGGATGTGGATATGTGAGAAAAACATTTGAATTTTTTTAGATATGTGCTAACAAAGTTAAATTTTTTATCCCTTTTGGGCACAGTTTGTAGCTCATTTATTAAAGGGGGGGTGTCGGGGGGATTTCCCTCCCAATATTGTCATATTGGGGGGGGGGTGGGGGGGCGACATGTTATGGAGCCCCCTGTCAGGGGTTTGGGGGCAGATGCCCCGAAGTAAAAACTAATGAGTCAATCCATTGTCTCTAGAAAGACAAATTCAACTAAATTCTACTTTTAGGAAGGAAAATCGTAATGGTGTTTTTCCACTCTATTTTTAGGAAGAATCCTAACTATACTTTTCCAATTTGGTGTATATATTTTTGTGGAGATCTAGAGTTTCTCATAATTAGTTCACATGTAATTTGTTCATCTTGAGTTAATAAATCTTTCTATCTTGCATCATGAATGTTTCCCTAAGCACTTAGCTAGGGTTTTACCATGTCAATATGGTGTTCATCTCTTGCATGTTTTGTATTGTATATATTTTATTTTTCTCTATATATGTAAAGTGGTATTTTGTTAGTCTATTTTTTGTGTATTCCTTGCTGCATAATCTATGGTTTCCTTACAAGTTCTATCATAGTGAATTTTTCAGAGTTGCAGTAATTGTTTTGTATTTGGTGTTGTTATTACAGCAAATGGAGAAAGTGTCGAGTGTAAAGTTTGAGGTAGATAAGTTTAATGGTAAGAACAACTTTGAGCTATGGAAACTCAAAGCACATGATGCACTGGTGCAACAGGGGTTGGACAAAGAACTTGATGGAAAGGAAAAGAAACTTGTAGGGATGGATGATGATGATTGGGAAGCATTGGATATAAAAGCTCTTAGTGAAAAATGGTTGTGTTTAGCATATGAAGTTATTTTCAATATTGTGGGAGAAAAGAAAACAACAAGCTTATGGACCAGATTAGAAAGTCTGTACATGACAAAATCTGTAACAAATTGTATTTACCTAAAGAGGTAGTTGTATAAATTGTGGATGAAAGAAAGATGAAAATTGATTATTATTTAAATATTTTCAATACTCTATTATGTCAGTTGACTAGTATTGGTGTGAAAGTGGAGGATGAAGATAAGGCAAGTCACCTTGTTATGTGTTTTACTGGATTCTTGGAATCATATAGTAAATTCGATTAGTTTTAGTTCTACTGATTACCTTGACTATGATTCTATTGTGGGAGCATTGTTGTCTCGGGAAATGAGAAGAAAATCTACTAGAGAGAACTCTACACCTGAAGTCGTGTTTGCTAGAGGTATATCTAAAGATAGAGCCCAAATCTCAAGAGGTACATATAGATCTAAGTCACAAGGTGGGAAGAGTAAGGCAAGGTGCTGGAACTGTGGAAAAGCAGGGAATATTAAGAAGGATTTCTAAATAGGAAAGAATCAGAAAAGAAGGAAGAAGTCACCAAGGAAGAAAATCAAGTAGAAACAAGTGAAGCTATGACTGATCAAGTTGTGTCTATTTGTAATGTTTCCTCTTATCATCATGAATGGTTGTTGAATTTTGGTGCTACAAATCACATGTGTCTGAATAGAGCTTGGTTTTCTTTTTACAAACCCCTTGACAGTTCTGTTCTTTTGGGAAATAATGTTTCTTATAAAATTGAAGGGATTGGTAGCATCAAGATAAAAATGTCTGATGGTATTATGAGTACACTAATAGAAGTAAGCCATGTACTAGAATTGTAAATAAATTTGATTTCCTTGAGTGAATTAAACTCTAGTTGTTATAAGTTCACAGGTAAAGGTGGATCTCTAAATGTGTCTAAGGGTGACTTAGTTCTAATGAAGTCTTTAAAGGTTAGGATCCTTTACATATTTCAAGGGAGTACATATAGCATTCAAGCAGATGTGGTATGTAAAACTAAAGGAGATTCTACTCATTTATGGAATCTACGTTTGGGGCATATGAGTGAGAAAGGATTAAAGGTTTTGAAATATCGTAAGTAGCTCCCTAATTTATAGTTATTAGACTTTAATTTTTGCAAACACTATGTTTTTGGGAAATGATGTACACAAAATTTTAAAGATGGAAGTCATGTAAGTAAAGGTATTCTTGATTATTTCATTTTATTGTTTGGGGTCCAGCACCTTTAATTTCATATGGTGGAACATTTTATTTCATTACTTTTATTGATGATTACTCAAGGAAAGTATGGGTCTACTTTCTTAAGAGAAAATCTGATGTTTTATGTACATTTAAGAAATTTAGAGATTTTTTTGAAAAGTGCACTTGCATTTTTATCAAATGTTTAATAATAGATCATAGAGGAGAGTTCACATCCTTGAATTTTCAGAACTCTTGCAAGGAATATTGGATTGAAAGACATAGCACCACCAACTATGCTCCACAACAAAATGGGGTTACCGAACACATGAATAGGACTATTTTAGAGAGAGAAATTTGCATGCTCAACAATGCAAATTTGGATAAGGATGTATGGGCAGAAGAAATTTGTACAAATTTTTATTTAATAAATCTCTCACCATCAATTGAAATATACTGTAAGATTCGTAAAGAGGTATGAACAGGTCATCCATGTGGTTTTTCAAACTTGAAATTTTTTTATTGTAATGTGTTATGTTGTTACTAATAAAAATTAGTGATCAAAATTAGACCCAAGATTGAAGAACTACATCTTTGTTGGGTATGGTGAATTAGATGGTGTTAAGGGATATAGAGTGTGGGATCCTACTACCCAAAAAATCATCAATAGTAGAGATGTAGAGTTTGAGGAGTCTCCACTCGTAAAATAAGATGCTGAAATTAAAGAAGAAAAAGAACCTAAACCTAAACATGTAAAGGATGAAATTCAACCATATTAAGATTTTAAGAAGGAAGAAAAATAATCATTTGCATATGTTGAAGATTCACAACACCTTGAGGAAACACCTGAGAATTCAGTATGGAGGCCAAAATAACAAGAGGAAAAACCTCCATAGTCAGTTTGTAGATCTACATGTGTTAGGATTCCTCCTAGTAAGTATAATCTGAATATTTCAATTGCTTTGATCTCTAATGATGGGGAACCTAATTTTTATCAAGAAGAACTGGAAGATGTGGATAGTTCCAAATGGAAAAGGTAAATTCAAGAGGAAATGGATGCTTTGGAAAAGAAAAAATCATGGAACCTAGTAGAACTTCAAAAAGGAAGAAAACATGTTGGTTGCAAATGGGTTTACAAACGGAAGATAGGTGTTCATGAAAAATTTGAAAGGTTCAGGGATAGACTGGTTGAAAAAGGATTTGCACAAAGAAGGTACTGATTTTCATTAAATATTTTCACCAGTTGTTAAAATTGTTTCAGTTCGGGTAGTCTTAGCACTAGTTGCTTTACTTGATTTGAAGTTGGAGCAATTAGATGTTAAAACAACATTATTACATGCATATTTGTAAAATGAATATATATATATATATATATATATCGAACAACCTGGAGTATTTTTACAAAATATCAAAAAAGGATTTGTTTGCAATCTAAGGAAATCATTTTATGTCCTGAAAGAGTCACCAAGGAAATGGTACAAGAAGTTTGATGCTTTCATGATAAGACAAAATTTTCTAAGGAGCGAGTATGACCATTATGTCTATTTCAAGTTTTTGGAACATGGTTTACTCATTATATTAGTATTTTATGTTGATGATATGTTTATTGCAAGAAAAAGGATGGTAGAAATACAAAATTTAAAGGCTCATGTAACACCCATAATTTACACACACAAATACAACACTAAAATACTGAAATAATTTTTATTTGACTTACATTGTAGTACACATGACACTACGGGAGATCACTTAGGACTACGCAGAACACAAGATATGTTTTCACAAACATTAACCGAAATAGATAACATGAAAACATGTTTTGCACATCAAGACCACTTTTTTTTTCAAATGACAAGGCATGACATAATGATTCAACTACAATATAAACCTACAGATAGTCTTCCCTCAACAAGATATTTTTAGGATTACACATTTATTGCAATCATGTTTCAATCTTTAACTTAAGTTTTCGGAAGGTTCATAACATGAGAATAATACGTTCCTTTTTCTTTTTTGCTAGATTTCCCTTATATAGTTTAACATTTAACTTACAGTGTATCTCATTAAATAAGTATCATCTACATTATTGCAATTACTTGTTTAATTCTTTCATTCGTTAAAAGCATATTTATTTACACACAAGGATATTTACATATACACAAGGCTACAAGGTATTATCCCTAGGGTTCACTCTTAAGGAAAGCATCTTGATCTTATTTCATCCTTGTGTTACATAACGGGACAAGTGTGAGTCTAAAGGAGGGAAGGTTCACATATTTTTTCTCAAGGATTTAGGGTCAAGTGTCTTCCATTCATTTATAAATTGATAATTGAGTTAGTACACAATAAGTATTATAGGAAATAGGTTCTTTATCCATAAAGAGATGGTTTAAACACATTACAAGGAAGATCATGTTTCACTTTCCTGTGGAATAACATCCCACGATTACACTACCCAAGGCCAAGAATCAATTATAAGTTTACTATAGTTATGCTCCATCAATTAGTTAAGGATTCGAAGGATCTAAACATGGCAACATACTTCCTTATTTTCTTGTTTCTAGATTAGGTTTCCTGAGCATTGTTTTACGTCTGAGTTAAGACGTTTTAATTCTCCTTAACAAGGTTCATATAATTTTTGTAATGAATTGTGCAGACTATTTGTTAATAGGGAATTTATATCCTCATGAGACTACTAGTCCTTGTCTTAGGGAATTTATCTCTAAGAACATGATCATTGTTTCACATCATACATCCATTACATAGAAGGAAAAGTTAGAGAGCAAGATGGAGTAGTTCGTCGTGTTAAGGGGGTTAAGGTTCACATTAGAGTTTACACAACATGTGTCTTGTTTCTCACCACAAGATGGTTTAAACACGTTATAAGAACGATCTAATTTTCACCTTTCTCCAAGCACATCATCTTATGGTTACCTTTTCACCAACTAATTATAAATTAGATGTTGTTAAGTTTCAAAATTAATTCTTAGTATTTTACCATAAAACCCAAACGGTATATGAGATTTGGTATCATGTTCATTTATAATGACAACTCCTAAAGGTGACCTTTAAGGTTAGTTGGCAATCTTCGCCACTAAACAAGTGTCTCGTTCCAAGAGGGTTTTACACTATTTTGGAGTTTGGTTACCCATAGAGTACTTCCTTAAGAAAAACACTTTCCCCTTACTACACAGACCACTATCAAACCTAGGAGGGGACCACATACCCAAGATGAAGTTTTACCATGTCGTTCCTAACTGTCGAGTCCACGGTAGGGTCGCTAAGCATACAAGCTATGACGACAAACTCAAACTTGCGATCTTATTTACTTAATCTAGGTGTTATCAAGCGTAAAGATTTAAGTTCATTGTAAGGTTTTAGTTTTATATGCTACAAAGAATCACACAGAAATGGTAGTTATACGAAGTTTATACTAATGTGGTATGTTTTGTTTATATCTCTTTATTACATTTTAAGGTAAGAAATTTACACACCGATTATTTAATATGAATTGCACACTGGAATTGTAATGTAAGATATTAAATTGAATTTCATTTAACACATATATCCAACTCTTACAATACAAAACTTGAGATCGAAATAACACCCATATTGGATGAACATTTTCCTTAAACACTAGCATCTTGAAATGTTACAAAACTTCACTAATGAACCTTTTAATACTTCGCAAAATGTTAAACTATCATCTACAATTTCACTTAACATATATATACAACCCCTTTTTTACCATACATAAATTTAAGTCAAAAGAACACCTATAGTAAAATGCACATTTCTCAAAGTACCCTTAAAACTAGCATCTCATACACACTACCAAACTACAATAATAATTCTTTCCATACATTACAAAAAGTTAGTTCATCCTCCACAATTACATTGTTTCAAATATAAATCACAGTAATACACATCGAATTACAACCACGATGTTTCACCATCTTATTTGCATCCTGCAAAACTATGTCAACATGAAATCAACGATAAATCACTGACATGGCATCCACCTAAATATAGCATAATTAACGTTATTAGTCTTTCATTTACATGATGATAAAAATATACACACAAGAGAGAGATAAAGAGATAATGATGAGAGATAAAGAGGTAATGATGAGAGAGAAACACTATTTTTCCAAAAGTCAAATTTCACATGTCAAGCCAAAAGACAGAGTTTCAAACAATTATTTACAAGTGTTAAAAAGTTTCCATGATGGTTTCCTAACTTGACTAGGGTCCTATAACTTTCTTGTACATTTCCCTGCTAGTTGCCAAAAACGTCCAATTTTGGTTCAGAGGCTAAGATAGTGCGTTCAAAACTATCATCCGATAAAAAAATTCATGATGCACGAATTCCTACGTGTCCACCTATATACAAATAATCCACAGGGACTGACGAAATCTAGAACTAGTGAATGGTGCACAATTGGTGAATTGTTTTTCGGAGCCACAAGTCGTAATCGGCTAAGTTTGACCTAGTCAAACAATGACTGAAGGCCTACGACACCCCTTTGCCAAACTAACCAAAGATGGTATTTTCCCAAACCGAAGGTTCCAATAAATTGTCTAGTAAAAATAATATAGGTTTGTGAAGGAAGATAAGCATTTTGTTGTTCAGGGTTCGATCGACGAGCTAAAACGAAACCCAACATTTCAGTTTTATCAACTTCCTATAAGTGTAAACTAGATAAACAGGGCTCCTATAAGAGCAGTGAAGAAATTAACAATGATCATTAGGGATCAATCTAAAGCTTGGTGTGACTCTTCTAAAAAAAAGAAACAGATACGACGCTTAAGACCACTTTTAAGGGCTTAGAATGTTGTTTTGCACATCTCTAGAAATTGTGTTTATCAAACTTTGCAAGGTAGATAGAAATGGTTGTCTTAGTTAACTCATCTGGCTCTCACCAATACTAACAAACACGAGCACCAAAATTTAGACATCCTGGGTTTATCAATGCATACGGTTGTGGTCGCGACACGGTTGTTGATCAAATTGTAATTTGGTAGGAAAAACACGAGGTGTTGTTTTATTGATTGCACTAGCCGTCTGGTTAAAATATTCAATTGTTTGAGAAAATAATAGTTTAATATTTTTATTTTATTACAAATGAATAACCAAATTATACAAAAATTATAAAAGATAAAGGTAAGGAGACCATGCCTTGAAACTATTAGCGGCAGCGGTGTATGAGGTGCTCCATGCCGATTCCCCTGTATTCCACAAGGCATACAGAAACTCTCTTTTAGCATTTTATCAAAAAAACTTGTGTGCATTCGGAAACTCCCCCATTTTAACTTTTTTGAAACTCTCTAAAGTCGCTTCAATAAAAAAAATTGTGCATACCCCAAAATGAAGCATTCCGAGAGTCTACATTTGTCTAGGGCATTGGTGTCAAACGGTGGACATGCCTTACCCTATTCTGAAGCTCCCACTTTGGCACAGAAAAGCATCACTGGAAAAGGTTGTAGGAGTTTGGCTCTACACCTGTACAAGTAAGCATATTCTTAAGGGTGTTGGAGAAAAGAGTTGTCTTCCTCTCAATCACAATTCGAAGCCCTCGGCACTCATGAGTTTCACCGCATCCTCCTCCTTCATTATTTATTATACTTATGATAATTAATCACAGCTAATTCACTTTTGACCACTGAGTAAGATTTTAACTGCACGCAATTCAATGGTGGCTACCAGGTTGAATTTGGAACACACCCAAATCAATTTTGGCTACCTACACAGGTAATTTTTTGGACCATACCCAAATCAATTGTTGCCACACCCGAATCAAGTTAATGGAAAATAATTGATGAATGTATGTGTTACGGGCTAGGAGGAGGGAGCTATGATCTGGCCCTGCCAATGCTAACCTTCCTGCATCCAATGCATTGAGTCTTCTCATATTATCTACTTCAAATGCAGGTTCCAAGCGGGAGGAACATTAAGAATATTGATCTCATTTTCCACAAGACTGCTGATTATATCCTGAAACTTCAAATGCAAGTTCAAACTGTCACCTTCAATTGGTATGACATCTTCACAGAAGAAAAATAAAGCCTCCAAGAGCAACATCCACTCTGAGAAGATTGTTGTCCTCTTAAAATTGGCTTCTACTCACGAGAAGATTGTGAAGGATCAGGCTGTTTTGAATCTCAAGGATAATTTTTTTTAAAGAAATTCAGTTAAACAGTTCCCATGCCATGTGTATGCTATCATGTTTTACATCCATGTCACACAGATCATTCGCGACTAAAACGCCTTAAAATTTTCCTCTATCCTATACGCTTCCATTGATGTCCATACCTTGTTCCAAAGCTCCCGTTTTAACACAGGCTGGGAGGATGCTGGCAAAGGGGAACACACAGGGGAGAGTGAAAGAGACAAATCTTGCATAGGCATGTGTGGGTCAGCAGGGGAGGCGATTTAAATGCCCATAACACCCATCTATCTAATGTAGTTACAGAAAAGGTAATCAGAGCCAAATATGTAAATACCCAATCTATCAAAGGATTCATTCGGCACACACAATTAGTCTGAAATGAGGAAACCCATAAAAAAAAATGCCTTGTCCTGATCGCGTTATTGATTAGACTCCACATTCTTTTGCTTTAGCATACAACAAATAAAACAACGGCTGCAGTACTTTCATTTCTCTTCATATACAATCCAACCCAGTTCAGATACAGGTACAGATCCAACTCAATCAATTTTTGTAGAAAAGTGAGGAGATATTTCTGGGCAGATTTTATCTTTGCGTGCAGGACTAGGGGAGAGGACCCTATAACCGAGCGGGTACCAAAACATGTACATCTCTTTTCACCATAGGTTGTTGACAAAAGCACCAATAGTTGTTCATTTTTTGGTTAGTTACACTTTTTAAGAGTTAATGAGAATGTGACACATAAGGCGCTCGGTCATTGGTCCCTCTTTCAAATGCTTTATATTAATTTTCTTCATATTAAATCAATTCAAAAATTACTTTTCCCTCCAAATTAACGCACGAAACGAAAATGTCAATATGGCACGATCATACGCTACACGATGATATAATTTTTTTACGCTACCGACATACCTACATATATTTGTGTACCCCTAAAGTTAGGTGCACGGTTATAGGGTCCTCTCCCCTGGCTGATTTTAGGAGAGATATTGGTGAGATATCCATATAACACTATCCACGCAATGCTCTGTTTATTTATTGCAGCTACCAAATATTGCTAAGTTTATAACTTTACCTTGGTTTTCAACGTGGTTATGGCCTTGGGGATCAAGTAAAGTGCTTGTATTATTATTCAAGTAATGTGACAAGTCTGCAGGTCATTTATGGAGCCCACGTGCCCAGATAGGAAGGCCAGGCTCACCCTGCCACAATCCATCCACCATAATAAATGTATTTAATTTATATTATTTATTTATTTTTCGTTTTTGCTTGATGAGGGCACTACAACGCATTTAGCTAGGACATTTGATATGAAATATATAGGGGCTGCAAAACAAATCTTACGCATGGAGATACATAGAGACAAGATAAATGGTAAGCTTTTGTTATCACAACATAGGTATATGGAAAAGATACTAACTAGATTTGGTATGAAAGATGTGAAACCAGTTAGAATCCATTTTGTTTCACATTTCAAATTGTCATCAAGTTTATGTCTTAGAGAAGAAAAAGAAAATGATTATATGTCTCATGTACCATATGCTAGTGCAGTAGGAAGTTTAATGTATGTTATGGTATGTACAAGGTATGAAATTTCATCTGCAGTTGGATTTGTTAGTATATTTATGGAAAATCTAGGTAGAGAATATTGGTCAGCAGTGAATTAGGTTTTTCACTACTTGTGAGGAACAATTTATTATTGCATCACCTATAATAATACTGGTGATTCTATTTGCGGATATGTTGATTCATATTTTGCAGGTGATTTGGATAAAATAAGACAAACTTTTGTTTATGTTTTTACACTTATAGGTGGTCGTATCAGTTGGATGTCAAAGATTCAAATGATTACCCTTGTGTCAACTACTAATGCAGAATATGTAACTGCCTATCATGCTTGCCAAGAGGCAATTTGGCTAAAAGGCCTATTGGGTGAGTTTGGAAGAGATCAATACAAGATGAAGGTATTGCGTGACAATCAAAGTGTTATTTATTTGGCCAAGAATCCAGGTTATCACATAAGACAGAGAATATTGCAGTTAAGTATCATTTTGTTAGACATGTTATTGATGAAGAAATAATAGCACTGGAAAAGGTCCACACCACAGAAAACTGTGCTGCTATGTTCACAAAACCATAACTATTAGAGAAGATAAAATTGTGTTCAACTTCTCTTGGCTTACAGAAAAGTTGATGAGTATGATGTGTAAGATATGAAGCGAATGTGTTTTCAAGGTTGAGATTGTCAAATATGTGCCAACAAAGTTAAATTTTTTATCCCTTTGAAACGTCATTCATACCTCACTTATTAAAGTGGGGTGTGGGGCATCTTTCCCCCCACTCTTTTCGTAGGGGGGTCCAGGGGGAAGAAATATTTTATGGAGACCCCCTTTGTAGGGGTTCGGGGGTTGCGCCCCGAAGCAAAAATTAAGGAGAAAATTCCTTGTTTCTAGAAGGAAGAATTCAACTGAATTCTATTTTTAAGAAGAAAAATCCTAATGGTGTTTTTCCACTTTATTTTTAGGTGGAGGAATCCTAACTGTACTTCTCCAATTAGGTGTAGATATTTTTGTGGAGATCTATATTTTCTCATAACGAGCTCGCATGCAATCTGTTCATCTTGAGTTAATAAATCTTGATATCTTACACTGTGGATGTTTCCCTAAGCACTCAACTAGGGTTTTACCATGTAAATTTGGTGTTCGTCTCTTGCATGTTTGGTATTTTATATATTTTATTTTTCTCTATCTATGTAAACTGGTATTTTGTTATTCTACTTTCTATGTAATCATTGTTGAAAAATCTATGTTTTCCTAACACACTTTAGGGAATCTTAAGATTTCTAAAAGGAAATCATTAAAAAGTAATCCTTGCAACATCTAGACAACCTTTTAAGCAGACCAATTCTCACAGAAAATGTTTATCTTCACCCAAATCTAAAAAAGATAAGAATAACTTGGATGAATACATTATTTGAATCAAATATTATAAAACTACAACAAAAAATTTCAACAAACAAGGAATGAAAAATGCAGTGCTTCTTCTTTCTTCAAGGATGATGTTGAGATATTCCACAAAAGGATTCTATGTAATGAAATTACTTGTATAATTCAGATTAAGAGCAACAATAGAGCGCCAAATAACACAATATTTCAGAATAATGATCTCAATATGCAATTAGAATAGCTTCGCCACTTCAAGGGGGCAACCTCCAAACCATACAACAAGACTCAAATGCTCGAATGATGATAAAAAAATACTACCTACAATCCCCTATATATACTATTCCTATGCTATGGCCATCACCAAGGCCGACCTATTAAGCATGAGAAAGTATAAATGATTTAATAAAATGATATGGTAAGCCACAAGTCGGCTACTCATATCCTAATACAAGCAATAGGTTAAGGGCGTAGCATGCCCTTCCCCTTCAAACCAACATTGTCCTCAATGTTGAATAATCCTATATGTTGTTGCAGAAAACCTTCATCCTCCCAGGTGGCATCTTCTATGCTCAGATTCTTCCACTTGATCAGATATTCCTTAATGTCTCTAGTTCTCAGCCTCTTAGTACGTGTTTGCAGAATCTTCTCTAGCTCCAAAATGATTCTTCCTTCCTTGTCAAGTTCTGGTAACTCTGTCTGGGCTTCAAATTTCTGTCCAATAACCTTCTTCAGGCATGAAACATGGAATACTGGGTGTATGTGTGAAGATGGAGGCAACTCTAGTTTATAAGCAACACTACCAATTTTCTGTAGAACCTGATAAGGACCATAATATTTAGGAGCAAGTTTGTTTTCCTTTTTCTGTTGCTTTAGGGACATCTGTTTGTAAGGCTGGAGACATACAAAAACCCAGTCACCAATTTCCGGGGAAATGTCTTTCACTACGGTGTTGATCTACTTGTTGTTTCATCTTGTTTTGTGCTAATGCTAAATTCTCCTTCAAACTAGCCAAAACCTGTTGTTGATGTTGAATGTGTTCCTCAACATCTCTGACCTTAGTTTGCACCCTCAAGGAGGAAGTGATAGAAGGTGGATGGTAACCATATAATGCTAAAAATGGGGTCATTTGAGAAGAGGTATGAAAAGATGTGTTATACCACCATTCTGCCAGTGGTAGCCATTTAATCCACTTTTCCTACTTAGCTGATACAAAACAACGTAAATACCCCTCTAAGCATTTGTTGACCACTTCTATTTTCCCATCAGTTTGAGGATGAAAAGATGAACTGTGAGCTAGCTGAGTACCCAAACATGAAAATAATTCTATTGTCCAAAAATTACTTGTGAAAATAGGATCACGATCACTTACAATTATCTTTGGGGTTCCATGTAGCCTTTGAACTGTCTCCAAAAAAGTAGTTGCGACTGTACTGGCTGCAAATGGATGTGATAGGGCACAAAAATGGGCATATTTTGTGAGCCTATCCACAATCACAAAAATAACATTCTTACCCTCTAAACAAGGCAATCCGGTGATGAAATCCATGGAGACCCCTCCCATCTCTGGCTAGGAATTGGTAATGGTTGCAATAGACCTGGTGTCTTAATGATTTCACCTTTGTTCTGTTGGCACACCAAACAGTCTAATACAAATTTTTGTACATCCCCCTTAAGTCCTTCCCAAAATAATTCTCTTTTTATTCTATGATATATCTTCCAAAACCTAGAGTGTCCTCCAACAGGTGATGCATGTAGCTCTGCAAGAATCTTACACTTCAAATCAAATCTTTACACAAGTATAACCCTTGTCCTTATACCATAGGGCATTACCTTTCGACTCAAATTTTTAGATGTTATAGAGTCTTTCTTGATATTCTATATTAGAGATTGTGTATCCTTATTCTGATCCCATTCCCATCTTTCTTCATCCACCCAATCAACCTTCAACATGGACATTACACATAGTAAGGCATCTGTGGATGTATCCCTTCTAGACAGTGCATTGGCTACTACATTTTCTTTACCATTTTTGTATGTGATTTCAAAATCATAACCCAACATTTTTGTTACCCACTTTTTTTTGTTCCTCTGGATGATAACCTTTGCTCCAAAAAGTATTTGAGACTATTATGATCAATTTTTACTTTGAAGTCTCTATCGATTAGATGTGACCTCCATTGCTTGACTGCATGAAGAATAGCCATAATTTATTTCTCATAAACATGTTTGAGCAAATATTTTCCTGTTGAATTGGTGACTCTCAAATGCAATGTGTCTTCCTTCATGCATTAGAACTGCTCCCAATCCTAATCCTGAAGTGTCACATTCAACAATGAAGGTTTTTGAGAAGTTGGGAGTAGCCAAAACTGGGGTCGTGCACATGGCTTCCTTCAACTTCTCAAAGGATTTAGTAGTTGCTACATCTGTCCAATGGAAGGCATCCTTCTTTAACAATGTAGTGAGTGGAGCTGCTGAATTCTACCATATCCCCTCACAAATCTTCTGTAGTACCCTGTTAGTCTTAAGGAATGTTATCTAAGATATTTTTGAGAGTTTTGGGCCTTGGCCTTTCCACCATAGCTTTGATCTTCTGAAGATCAACTTTGACACCTTCATGGGATACAATGTGACCCAAGTACTCTACCTCTTGTACACCAAAAGAAAATTTGGAGGGCTTTACATAGAAAGCTTATATCTCTCCAAAACTTCCAACACTTTATTTACATGTTGCAAGTGTTCTTCACATGTCTTACTGTAAAAACAATATGTCATCAAAGAAAACTAATACAAATTTCCTTAAAAATGGCCTAAAAACAGTGTTCATCAAGCTTTGAAATGTTGAGGGAGCATTTGTAAGACCAAAAAGCATTACCAAGAACTCATAATGGCCCTCATGAGTCCTAAAATCCATTTTATGAGCATCTTTCTCTCTTATTCTAATTTGATGGGACCCCGAACAAAGATCTATTTTTGTGAAATAAATAGCACCATACAATTCATCAAGTAAATCATCAATTACTGGAATAGGAAACTAATCAAGGACATTTGATGGTGTACTTTTTGAAAAAACTTGGGAATCTAGAAACATCCTCCATGTTTCATCCTTCTTACGTACCATGACCATTGGTGAAGAATATGCGCTAACTAGCTATGCCTGATGATACCTGCATTCAACATTTCCTGCACCATTTTCTCAATCTCACTTTTCTAGAAATATGGGTATCTGTATGGTTTGATGTTGGGTGGTTGGCTCCCTAGAATCAACCGAATGGCATGATCATGATCCCTAACTGGTGGTTATCCCTTTGAATTGGATAAAAAATAGACGAGTGAGCATCAACAATCTTCTGAAGATCGGGTGGCATTGAAGATTCTGTATTTTGTACCTCTATGGAAAATAACTTTGCTAAAAATCCATGTACTCCTTTTTTTGTGAACCTTCTGCATTTGATGAGAGCTAATAATATGTGACGACTTAGCTACCATCCCAAACATTCAATTGTATTGTCCTTCCTTCTGAATGAAATCACATGAATAATTATTGGAAATTCATCTCTATGGGGTTCCATTAGCCACACCCTAAACAATATTTGCTCCTCCCATAGAAATAGCAAACATTGGCGAGTCTAACATGTAAAATCTCCCATGGAAAGCTTGATAATATGGAACTTTCCTGTGCAACTTGATGTCCCACCATCTGCAATCATAACTTGTATTTCTACCTAGGTAAATAAAACAATTGAGGCGGGAAACAGAATTGTACTATTTATGAAGTTATGTTGCAGTACTCCCTGAGTACTTCCCTGTCAGATTAATGTTAGCACACTAAACACTCTAAAGCCGAAAATTTTGTACATCCTGCTTGAGTCCTTCCCAAAAGAATTCTCTTTTTATTCTATGATATGTATTCAAAAACCCAGAGTGTCCTCCAACAGGTGAGGCATGTAGCTTTGCAAGAATCTTATGCTTCAACTCAGAATCTTTGGCCTTAATTATAACATCCTTGTACCATAGGACATTACCTTTCCACTAAATGGTCGTTAGATGTCATAGATCCTTGCTTGAAATTCTATATTAGAGATTGTGTTTTTATCTTGACCAATGCCATTCCAATTAGTGAATCTTTGTCTTTCCCATCAATCTTGAGTTCCCAATCGGCCGTCAACATGGACATTGCACATAGTAATGGCATCTGATGGATGTATCCCTTCTGGACAGCGCATCAGCTACTACATTTTCTTTACCCCTTTTTGTCGATATGATTTCAAAATCATAACCCAACATTTTTGTGACCCACTTTTGTTGTTCCTCAAATGATAACCTTTGCTCCAAAAAGGATTTGAGACTATGGCATGATCAGTTTTTACCTTGAAGTGTCTACCCATGAGATAGGGCCTCCATTGCTTGACCGCATGAAGAATAGCCATCATTTCTTTCTCATAAACAGGTTTGAGCAGAAGACTTTTCCTTTGAATTGGTGACTCTCAAATGAAATTGGTCTTCTTCATTTTCATTAGAACTCGCTCCTAATCCTAATCGTGAAGCGTCACATCAACAATGAAGGTTTTTGATAAGTTGGGAGTAGCCAAAACTAGGGTCTGCACATGGCTTCCTTCAAACGCTTCAAAGGATTTAGTGGCTACGTCTATCCAATGGAAGGCATCCTTATTTAGCAATGTAGTGAGTGGAAATGCTATTCTACCATATCCCCGCAAAAACCTTCTGTAGTACCTTGTTATCCTAAGAATCCACGCAGATTTTTGAGATTTTAGGGCCTTGGCCATTCCACCATAGCTTTGATCTTCTGAGGATCAACTTTGATGCCTTCATGGGATACAATATGACCCAAATACTCTACCTCTTGTACACCAAAAGAACATTTGGATGGCTTTTCATACAGAGTATGTTTCTCCAAAACTTCCAACACTGTTATTTACATGTTGTAAGTGTTCTTCCCATGTCTTACTGTAAATCAATATGTCATCAAAGAAAACTAATACAAATTTCCTTAAAAACGGCCTAAAAATAGTGTTCATCAAGCTTTGAAAGGTTGAGGGTGCATTTGTAAGACCAAAAGGCATTACCAAAAACTCATAATGGCCCTCATGAGTCCTGAAAGCCATTTTATGAACATCTTCCTCTTTTATCCTAATTTGATGGTACCCCGAATGAAGATCTAATTTTGTGAAATAAACAGCACCATGCAATTCATCAAGTAAATCATCAATTACTGGAATAGGAAACTTATCTTTGATGGTGTACTTGTTGATTTCTTGGTAATCTGGACACATCCTCCATGTTTCATCCTTCTTACGTACCATGACCACTGGTGAAGAATATGCACTTTGGCTATGCCTGATGATACCTGCCTTCAACATTTCCTCCACCATTTTCTCGATCTCACTTTTCTGGGAATATGGGTATCTGTATGGTCTGATGTTAGGTGTTTAGCTCCCTGGAATCAACTGAATGGCATGATCATGATCCCTAACTGGTGGTAGTCCCTTTGGAATTGCATCAAAAATAGATGAGTGAGCATCCACAATCTTCTGAAGATCGGGTGGCATTGAAGACTCTGTATTTTGTACTTCTATGGAAAATAGCTTTGCTATAAATCCATCCACTCCTTTTCTAAGAACCTTCTGCATCTAATGAGAGCTAATAATCTGTGGAGACTTAGCTACCATCCCATTCAATTGTATTGTCCTTCCATCTGAATGAAATCACATGAACAATTCTTGGAAATTCATCTCTATAGTACCTAAGGTTGTGAGCCATTGGACCCCCAAAACAATATCTGCCCCTCCCATAGAAATAGCAAACATAGGTGAGTCTAACATGTAGTCTCCCATGGAAAGCTTGATACTATGGCACTTTCATGTGCACTTGACTGTCCCACCATCCACAATCATAACTTGCATTTCTGGAGCTGGGTAAATAAAACAATTGAGGCGGGCAGCTAACTTACTATTTATGAAGTTATGAGTACTCCTCGAGTCAATCAACACCGTCACCTTCTATTTTTTGAGATAGCCAATAACCTTGAGTGTTTGAGGAGTACTAATACCTGAAAATGCATGGAAAGAAATTGTAGGTTGGTGATCCTCTACTTCATCTTCTACTGGTTCCTCAGCCTCTCATATAATTTCAGCTTCCTCATCATCCTCATTACCTCCATCAATATAGAACAACTTCTTCTCAACACATTTATGTCCTGGTCCATATTTGCTATCACAGTTAAAACATAATCCTTTTTCTCTCTTTTCTTCCATTTTTTGAGGAGTCAGTCTAATTGGCCTAGAAAATGAAGGGGAAGAGATACTACGGTCTCTGGTGTTAATGAAAGGTGGCCTCCTACTACAAAGAATTTTTTCCTCTGCACGACATGCCATGATAATAGAATCAGAAAGCTTGATTGGATTAAACATATGTACCTCATGCTCAATGTGGTCCTTAAGACCCCCAAGAAACAGTCATTCAGATTCTCTTATGGAATATTCTCCACCCTTAAGGATAGGTTTTGGAATTGATGCACATAATCTTTGACTGATCCTGTTTGTCGTAACTTTGCTAATTGACTAAAGTAGTTCTCTGAAACACTGGAACTATAGTGCAATTGCAACTCCTCGGTAAAAACTGTCCAAGTGACACCTAGACCATTCTTCTGCCTCTGAGCACATAACCAATGATACCAAACAAATTGGTCGGGTTCAAGATATAGGATGCCAATGTCACCTTTTGTCCTGATGGTGTTTGATGTAACTCAAAGAAGTTCTCCATTTGATTTATCCAATTCAGGGGATCCTTACCATCAAATTTGCGCATATCCACTTTCGGCATCATGTTTCGTGGTTGCGAATAAGTTTGATTCTGATGGGACTGGAAAAGTGATCCAATATGGTTAGTTTGTCCATGATTTTAAACTGAAGGTCCTCCTTGGTTGATATGGGCTGATTTGGGCCATACTGGTTACCCTTTACATGTTGCATGATATCATCCAACCGATGATTGATTTGGGCTATGTCTCCTTTAGAGGCCATCTCAGATTGTACATTTCACAACTCATACTCAAGTTGGCTCACCTTATGATCAACTGAGGTAAACCCTAGTGCTGAGGAATCTGTATTTACCCCTTCTGACTCCATTTCTTCAATCACTACCCCATCTTTATCTGGGGTTTTACGCGGAGTAACCGGATTCTGTTTTGCTCTTGTGGAAGGCCCCGCCATGATGTCAAACCTTAGGGTTTAGGGTTTCGATACAATTTTGGCCAAACAGGAAAAAAACACAGAGAAGATATTAATACTATTTTTTTGAGAGCTTTCCGAAAATGTAAAGAACTTGAAAAATTTCCACAATTTGCACCCTAGGGAGTGATTTTATGAAAAACCCTAAATTTGTAATAACTTTTGCAAAATAAATCAAAAAAGTCTGAAATTTTCAAGGAACCTTACTTGAAATTCTTTGCAACTCTGGTAAAAATATCTCCCACCAATTCGCTCTGGTTCGCAATATGTGGCGAAAACAAAAAATTAGGGTTTTTTCCCTCATTTCGACCTAGATCGCAGCTCTGATACCACTTGTAATGAAATTACTTGTATAATTCAGATTAAGAGAAATAGTAGAGCACCAAATAACACAATATTTCAGAATAATGATCTCAATATGCAATTAGAATAGCTTCGCCACTTCGAGGGAGCAACCTTCAAACCATATAACAAGACTCAAATGCTCAAATGATAAAAACATACTACCTATAATCCCCTATATATACTATTCATATGCTATGGCCATCACCAAGGCTGACCTATTAAGCATGAGAAAGTATAAATGATATAATAAAATGATATGGTAAGCCACAAGTCGGCTACTCATATCCTAATACAAGCAATAGGTTAAGGGCGTAGCATTCTAGGGTTGGATAGTGATGGTATAGTTCATCAGATGGATATCACTAGTATAAAGTAGAGGATGAAGAAAAACATAAAATAAATAACATTAATAAACTCAAAAAATTAGCTGGATGTGGGTAAGACGAGGAAAGGTAGTCCCACGTAAACATTAAATACAAAATGAAGAAACAAATAACATTGCACATGGAGGCCAAAAACAACTAATAGAGATGCTTAAATGTGGGGATAGGCCCATAAACTGTAGAGTAGGTAAAATATGATCATCTCTGATAATATTAGGGGTCGTTATGACCCAAACAAATAAAGGCGGATTAAGTACCAGATAAGATCTCATAATCAATTATAATATAAAGGTTTATAAGTACCAGATAAGATCTCATAATCCATTTATTTTACTATTCAAGAAACTAAGTGAACTAAGGGAGAGTTTGGAAAAATAGTTAGAAATATCTTGACAAGATGCATATGTGAGGCATTTAGTTACCATCAAAATTCATCATTGTTTTTTGCAATTTATGCAATCACTTAATATTATGTAACTATTATTTTGTACTTTATTTTAAATAGAAATTTAGGGAAAAACATCTTTCCCATTGAATAATACCATAGGATTTACGTAAAAAATCCACACCTCTATAATCCTCTTTCACATTGGTGACCAACAACACCTTCAACGCCTGACATCCTCTCCTTGAGCCATTCACACCCTTTGTTGGAATGTTTTTACATGTGGGATTATAATCTCTTCTTTTTCCCCTTTTCTCCATGTTTCTATGTAGATCTTAACACCTCTCTATAGATCTCAACATAGAAAAGATCATGAAATGTTTAACAAAATGCATAATAAAAGTTGTGATTTCATGACATGTAATGTAAAAAAAATGCACAAAATGGATTTGTTGAAAAAGTCCTTTCCAAATTTAAAGAAAGGTATCTGGTAGGTGCAAAAATAGAAAAATGATTCCCAATATGAATCCCCTCTAATGTAAACATTGAGCAAGTGAAATATATTGGCTACCAGTCACTGGGATAAGTGTGCGAATAGGCCATTGAGAATCTATACACATCCACTCCCCTTTTAGACATTCAATGTCTTCCTGCAAAAATTTATGTGAAGCTTGTATCATCATAAACTTAGTGTTAGAAAAGAGTCACACAAAGGGTTGTACTGTTCAATGTGAATATAGTTTATAACAGTGATAACCGTTTGCTTAGGGACAAATTATGGGTTACGAGCACCCTACGAAATACTAGAGCCAACACTTTTTATAAATAAAATTTATAGTAAAAAAAATAATTATCCGTGGCCAAATATCGTATTACTTGATATGTTAGGCCTCTACCATCCAACAAAAACTTCATAATAATTTTTTTTGTAGCTAATGCTGCATAAAATCCCTAGTTAATTCTCTAACATATAGTCTATTATCATCCTCCCTTTATCATATATTTCTCAATAATTTTTTCCCATATTCTTTACATATTCATCATTCTTGACATCTCCTCCAAAAAAAAGATCCAATATTTCAAACGAATACAAAGTATAAAAAACATACGAGTATGACTTAAATTTAACAATCCTACAAGAAAGAAACTTGCATAAATAATTGAGTCCTCCTAAATACCTTAGTCTAAATAATATTATTCTTTTTTAATTTTATTTGGAATGAAATGAATTGAATTGGTATGTAAGGTTTGGAACTGACTACTACTAGCATATATGTAACCAGGCCTGAAATTTCAAATTATCTTCGTCTTTCAAATCAAAATTTGTTAACGGTCTAGCTCTTTCATGTGACTAAATAATTTCATTTTTTTGTGTACTTATTTTTATGATTTATTCCTATTGATTTATATATTTTCATATATTTATAGAGGATTATTTAAAAAATTATACGGTTTTTTAAATTTTTAGCCTGCCATTCTCTACGGCTACTAATTGTTTCTACTAGCAATATACAACTAAAAAAAATGGCCACACAATATGTCAATTTTCAGGCCTATATGGAACTAATAAATTAATCTACTCTTTATAAAAACTATATTAAAATAAAATAAATTAGCACCCCTTAAATGTTAATGTCCTAGGTAGTTGCCTAGTTTGCCTAAGACTTTATCCACCTCTACGTCTGTTGGTACATCTCCGTTCTTTCCATCCTCTATTTTACTAGGAAAAACTACTACCATGGGCTACATTATAGTGGATCAAAAGAAGTTACAAAGAACATAAATGGGAAATATGTAAAGGGTGAGTTTCCATCGCATATAACGTGTCGATCCATTGTATATGGGAAATTTTATTGTTACTTTTATTGCAACACCCTTATATGGGGTTTGTTGGTGCTCATTTTGATCTCGCACCATTTGCCCTAATTTTCCCTTTGATTTGCATGTTTTGAAACATCTTTTATCTCTCGAATGGATGAAGTAAAGCTTTTATCTCCATTTGAATGCCATGAATTGTTTTCCAAATCCTTTGTCATGCCCTATTTTGAAGAAATCTCCAAGTTTGCCCTATTTTTGCCCTAAATTTCTTCAAATTGCAGGCTCTGTCATTTTTTCCTATTTTCCCGATCATGGATGCTCGAAAATGTTCAAATTTCTTCTATATGCCTTTGAAAATCCATTCCCATGGTCATAAAATGCTTGGAAGCATGATTTACCTGGTTTTGTTTCAAAAAATTTCCATCCTTAGAGAAAAAATTGAATTCTAGGCATGACTAGTAAATTTTTGTGTTTTTGATGGTTTGACGGGTGTCTTTTACCCGTCAAATTATTCCTCAGCATTTGAAAGATATGTGGCCATTTTTTATTGGTTGAGGGATAGCGGGAAATTTTTTTGAACTTATTCTTTTTGGCTACTTTTTCAAAAAGTTTTAACTCGCCCCGTGGCCCCGCCAAGCTCTGATTGGCTAAGCAAAATTCAAGTGGTGGAGCAAATTTCTTATTTTTTCCCGAAGGTGTACACATGTCACATGTTGAGCAATTGTGAGAAAGTAGGTCTTTTTTGTGCTCTAAGGAATTTTTGGAAAAAAGAGTTAAATGAAAAGAATTTCCTAAGGCCTGCGGGAGGACACATGGCAGCTTCTAAGCCAAAAATGAAAATTGCAGGTTGTCGGGCTCCTTTGAAGTTTTTTAACTTTATTGTGTAAAAGGATTAAAGTCGCAAAGTGGACCACAAATCCGAAGGGGATCAGAAGAGGACACGTGGTAGGTTGAGAAGTCAAAGGCAAAAGGGATGCGGATCAGCGGAGGACTTGGAAGATTTTTGCCTTTTGGTGAAAAGGAGCAAAATTTGTGGAAAAGGCCACATTTCCGCCAGGGAAAAATGATATCATGCTTAGATCAAATTTGAAAATTGGAAAAGTGGAGAAGTGGAGCTTCGGAGTTGTTTGAAGTTTTTTGCCTTTTTTAGGTAAAAAGGGTTAAAGTTTTGAGATGGGCCGCAACCCTGCTAAGGATAATTAATGCCTTGTTTGAATTTTGTTGAAATGGTCAAATGCAGGTCAGTGGGTCATCGGAGGAAATTGAAACTTTTTGCTTTATTGTGAAAATTGAATAAAGTATAAAAGTTAAGCATGGGCCTGACAGTGAATTGTTGAAGTTTGCTTTTGAAAAATTAAAGGCGGAGGTGTGGGCCGTCGGAGGCAAGTTAGAAATTTTGCCTTTTGGCAAAATGGAATAAGGTTCTAAAATGAAGCGCACCCCCGCAAAATAATTAAGGCCTATATTGAAAAAAAAAAGCGGATCAGCGGGTTATCAGAAGGTTTTGAAACTTTTTAACTTTTTGAAAGTTATAAAAGCAAGCGCAACCCCGCCAAAGTTAGTCAAATCCTTCATTAAAAATGGGTCAGCATGGGAACACGGGCCGTTGGAGGAAATATGAAAATTTTATCTTTTTGTCAAAATGAAGTAAAATCACAAAGTGGAGCGCGACCCCGCCAGAGTAAATTTGCATTGAAATGCTAAAGGTGCAATGTCGGGCCATCAAAGGTATTTGAGACTTTTTGCCTTGTTTCGAAAAGAGATAAAATCTCAAAGTTGAGCGCAGTCCCGCTAATGAGTAGTTAGATCTTGCGTTTAAAATTCAAAGGTAGAGGTGTGGGCCTTCGAAGATAATGTGGAAAGTTTGGTTTTTTGAGAAAGGAAATACAAGTTGTAAATTGAAGCATGGCCCCGATAGGAAAAGTAATGCCAGCATTGAAAGGTTAAAGCGGAGGTGTGGGCCGTCAGAGAAAAATTGGAAATTTTGCTCTTTTGTGAAATGAAGTATAAAGTTTAAAAATGAAGTGAGGTCCCGCTGGGACCTACATTAGAAGGTAAAGGAAGGAATGCGGAGCTCTGGGGACAATTTGGAAAATTTTCCTTTTTCCAATAAAGAGGTAAAGTTATAGAATCGAGCCGCAGTTCCGCTGGGACCCACATGGAGCCACGTGTCATGCCCATTTTCAAAGGGCGGATAGGCGGAGAAAAATGTCAAAATTTTACATTTTTCCAAAAGTTATAAAATGATAAAAAGTGCTCCCATGCCCATTTCAAATCCAATTTCACCATGTGGCCAGCTCTAATTAAAATTTTTGAAAGGTGGCCCCAATCTTGTTTCAAATCAATTTTCTACACGTGGAGGGCTCAAATTAAAAGTTGAAAGGTCAGGATCAACGGTAGCTGTGCATTTCATCAATTTTGCTGCCATTGAAGCTCCAGGATGTTTGGAGATGCAATTTTTGCATCATTCTTCATCAAATTTTTGGTAAATTCATGTCATTTTGGTCTGCAAGGTGCAATTGAATCAATTTGGGAGCTCAATTTGTAAATCTAAGGTACTTTCGAAGTGGATTTTTTCTCGGGCTCATGTAAAAACGTGAAATGCCAGATCCAGAAGTTACAGAGTAAAATTTCAAAAGGGAAAAGATGAAATGATGAAGGAAGGGCTTGCTTGCACCAAAGATGAAAAACGTGCCCTCCATTTGAATGATGATCCAAATATTTGCAATGATTCACCTGTTGAGGCACCTGGAAACTTTTTGGGTGTTTTTTTGTTAAATGTCCCTTTCTGCAAATCATGATGAAATTTATAACAAACTTGATGCTTAGGATATTCTTTTCTTGGGAGAGAAGACTTGGATGTAATAGAATGATATATAATGCATGTTTTAGATATGCAAATGGTCGGGGGTTGAAAATCACGAGAAAATTTTGAGAAAAACTCATCTTCTGAGAAACCATATGAGAAACCTTGTTAATTTATTTTGTGTTAGATTTCAATCATGTTGAGTTGGTTACAAGTGTATAGCCATAAACAAGCTCTGAGATTGTTTAAATAACTCTCCCCTGCTGATGAATCTGATGAATTTTGAATTAATTTGTGTTAAATCTCTGGCAATTTCGTGTTTATTTAATTTCAGAATGTTTGCAAGTAGTATTTCTTGTTCCTATTGCAATCTTACATTAGAATCTTTGTGAATCACACAGATCTCATCCCTTTGATAGTTTAGTGGCATTTGCAATTTCATTTATCAGAAGAGCCTTCATCTGATAGTGAAATAAACAAATTTAAAACCACTTTACCTTCATTTGTTGACAGAGATTGTTTGTAAGTCTTTGGGTGTACCTTAGGCATGGTAAAACAAAGATTGATAATGTTTAATTGAGTCTTCTAACTTGAGCCTTCGTGCTAGATTCTCAAATATTGTGTGAAAACGTGCAAATATGGGCTTCCATTAATGCACACCTTCTGGTTGAAGAAATGTTTGAACTATTTTGAAGCTTTCTGTTGTTGATTTTTCCATTGTTGTGAAGTTTCTCAAAGATCTGGCAAAGTCCAATTTATCTTATTAATCTCCCTCCAGAAAATCATTCAAAAATAACTAATCCTACCTTGAACTACCCCTATTTTTCCCTGTATATCAACCAATGCAAAATCTCACTGTTAAAATATGTAGAAACAAATCAGGATTCCAAATGTCTTTAGTAACCTTAGCCTTGTGTTGAAAATATCTCCATATTCTGGAAGTGACAACTCGTGAGAGTCAGATTTGGTGTGTTGATCATATTTTCCCAAGGTTTTCTTTATAAAATTTATACACAAGAAGGATATCTCCGTCTCCTTCACCAATAAAAGGTTACAAAGTAGGTTCTCTTACCTTGGTTGAAAGGCACAACCTAAAATAGTTAGGATAAGATCAAATCCTTTTAAGGTGCTACCCACTTTTCCAATGCCTGAGTGCTAAAGAGCCAGATAAATTGCTTCCCCGGCTACAAAATGACATACAAAATCATTTATCTGCCTCTAAGTGTCTTGTGAAATATTTGATGCTGCTCGGTTCTTGAAGAAGAGTAAATCTGGGTACCAACACACTTTTGACACTGTTTCCAGGGATCTCTTTGAAGAATTTAAAGTTTTCCAAACCCTAGTAATGTTCTTGCAATTCTGTGTGCAAATACGTTTTAAGCATCATTCTCTGATCAAATTTGTAAGGATTGAGAAAAGTTATAACTTATGTGTGCAGTATTTCCAATTTTCTAGTAGTTATTGTACTAATTTTGTCTCACCATTGATGAATTCGGGTGAAGGAAGGTATTATTTATAAAGTTTTGCAAGATTTTAGTGCTGACAGACATTTGATAGATTGTTTTTAGTGCTTTTCACAGCTAGGGTGAAAATCCTTAGTGGAAACTTCGTGTTGATTTGATTTTGATAAATGCCAGTGTCTTAAATATCTGTCAATTGGAATTTGTTACTAATCTTTGCAAAGATGGAAGGAAGAAGATCTATCTTCGTTAAAGACCCTGCTAGGAGGTTGTTTCCAGAATTGGGAAAATCAAATTCTAAGGGAAGAATAATTTGGAAAGTTTTTGGAGATCAGAGCTCAAGAAAAGATATTTCCATTGTTGAAAGTGATCAACCTATCATTGAAGATTGCAGTTCTTCCTCAAGTGCATCTAAATCAGGTAGTCTTTTTGTTGAATTGAATTCTCCATCTGGTGAGGGGCCTTCATTTGTATTTGAAAAGTTTTACTTCTCAATCTACCCCTGTATTTTCCAAATCTGATAGAGTTTATCAAGAAAGAGAGCCTTTAGAGGAAATTCATTCTAAGAATTATACCCCTATGGCCCAAAGACCTCTCACTCCTCATCGTTCTGTCTCTCCTCCAAGATCACCTCATCTAAACAATATGGCTCAGCCTCCACCCAGACCTCCATTTGTTGTTAATACCTTTGGTCCTATCAATTTTAGAGGAATGGATGGTTATCCAAATGTTGTCCCTCAAGATGTAAGAAATAGATTACCTAAGTTTCAAGGAAACAATGCTATTACTGGTGATCAACACTTAAAACTTTTTGTTAACATGATGGAGGACTTTGAGATTGAATATGATGATGTATATATCAAATTTTTTATTCATACTTTAGAAGAGGATGCAAGGGACTGGTATAAATATTTACCAGATAACTCTATTGATTCTTGGACAGAAATGAAGAATGCTTTTAGAATGCAGTATGGTGATAAAACAGACCCTAGGTTTCTTTTATCAGAATTTGAAAATATTAAGAACCCTAATGAATCAGTCCATGATTTTAATACAAGATTCAACAAAACCTTGAGAAGATTTCCTATAAACTTAAGGCCATGTGATGAATCTTGTCTTATAAAGTATTTTGATGCATTTGACAAGAAGGATGCATACTATTTGAGGGATAAAAACCCTGGCACTTTGAGGCAGGCCTTTACCATGGCTTTACAAATTGAGAACAACATTAAGGCCATTGGAAAACCTCCTAAGAGGGATGGTGTAAAACTGATAAACGCATAGAAGCCTCAAGCAAGTAAGGTTGTTGATTTGGAGAAAGTTGTGAAGACTTTGGCAGGGGCTGTCAAAGAAATTTATTATAAATTAGCCCGGGAAGAGAAGGGAATTGGGCAGAGTTCACAAGGTCAGCAAAAGGCACAAAATCATGAAAGATTTGGAAATCATCCTAGGGGTGATCAGAGGTCAGATGACAGAGGTAAAGGACCCATGGGAGGGGGAAATAGACAACCCCAAGCTCATGAAAATAGAATGGTGCCTGATCCTCTAACTTCCAGGGTTATTGGTGTTGATGAAGCTAATGAGATTGATTGGTGTGATAGATGTTTTCTGCCCCATCCTCCATGTGAAGTAGATCAGAAAGTTGAAGAAGTTGCTGATAATGATGATACTGATGATGATGTTTGCATGATGGGTTGCTCTACAAGCTCACAACAAGGAGCAACTTCAACCGAATTGATAAGTGCTCGAACTGCTGCAATGCTTTGGGATTGCATCCATTGGGTACCACTTCTTCCTCCCTCTCATACTTTTGAAATAGATATGGTGCAATATTTTGAAATACCTAATAATGATTTTGAGTACTTAAGAGCTTTAATGATTAAGAAGTATGATGGAGGAATCCCTTCAGAGGAGGATAGGCAGTTGTTGATGAATGTTGTTGTTGCCCAAGAAAAAGATTATAACACTAGGAGTAAATTTGTCAAAGGGGAAGGCCCTCAAGCCAAACCCAAAACTCCATTGCTTACTAGTATTCCTAAAGAAGCTCCTAAGAAAGATGCATCTTCCAAAGGCCTTGTTGTCCCAAACAAAATTCATACTTCTCCTCATGCCCAAACTGTCAAAAATTCAATGCCATCTGATGAGTTTTTCAATCTCCCTTCTAATGATGCCTTGCCCAAGTATGTTCCATATGACATTGCCCAAGTTTTGAGTCAAATCAAAGATAGTGTTCCAATTGTTGAGCTGCTTAGGATTCCTAAGCATAAGAAGAGGGCCTTTGAGTATTTGGGATTCAAAGAGGAAAAGAATGTCCAAGGAAGAAATGTAAACATTGTAGAGACTCCTCTAATCATTGAAGAGCTAGAAAAACCACCAGCATTGGAAGATCTTGGAGAAGCACCTGAGGTTTATTTGGGAACATCTTTGGTTGAGTCTCAATTAAATGTTGATCCATTTTTTACAACTCTGATCATTAAGGACAGACTGCTGCACAATTGTATGTTTGATTCAGGAGCATCATGCAATGTCATGCCTCTTGAGGTCATGAATGAACTAGATATCAAAGTGACAACAACATATGGAAGATGTACTATCATGGACTCTAGAGAGGTGCCAGTTGTTGGATGTGTTAAGGGATTGGTAGTACAACTTGCAGCATACCCAGGTAAGAACTTGAAACTTGATGTTGTTATTGTTGATTTCCTAGCCAAATGGGGCATGTTGTTATCAAGAAAATGGGCTGTAAGTGTTGGTGGAAGTGTTCAAATGGATATGTCTTATTCCACCATTCCAATTGAGGGAATCCTTGTCAAGTTGTATGGAGAAAAGAAGATGTTTCATCTCATTGAAGATCCCAACAATGCCTCTTATGAAGTGTTGTATACTAATGTTGATGCTGATAATTTTCTGGGTTTGCTAATGGGAAAGAAAACACAAAATGGATCAATGTAAATGTCTTGAACAAGTAGGCTCTCCTTGGACCTTGTTGTTTGATGGAGCTTGTTCCAAATTTTGAAATGGTGTTGGTATTGTTCTAATTTCTCCAAGCATGGAAGAGTTTGTTTTTTCTTTCAAACTTAAATTTGAGTGTACTAACAAAATTGATGAGTATGAAGCATTTTTGTTAGGTCTAAGAATTTCTTGGAAGTATTATGTTAGAGACATAATTTTCAAGGAAGATTCAGAAATAATTGTCAAACAAATCAAAAAATTGTATGCTACTAAAAATTAGAGAATGAAATAATACAAGCATGCAGTCTGGGATTTGATTGAGATGTTTGACTCATTTAATATTGTGCATCATGATAGGAAGTTCAATTTTATGGAAGACAAGCTTGCAGTATTGGGATCTCAGTTTGATAATTGTGCAATGTCCCCATATTGTGAATATGATGTTGAGATACTCACTAGGCCATCTATCCTTGACAATGTGAAACACTGGAAAGTGTTTGATGATGATGTCTAGGTGAAATAGTTTCTGCAGAACAAAGGAGAGTTTGTTGATCAACATATTGATTGGGAGCCAATGGTGTGTGCAGCAGAAGGAAAAGAAACTTTGTTTGGAAAAGATATCATTCAGTTGAAAACTAATACCATTCCTAGAGGGCTGGTTGCTCTTGAATAAAACTTTGATAATGTTGATTGCATTATTAACAAACATATAGCAGCCTCAAGGGATGTTGAAGAACATGAACTTGGAACAAAGGAGAAACCACGTAAGAACTGGTTGGGTAGAAATTTGAAGAAAGAAGAAAAATAGTCCTATGTCCAATTGTTGAAGAAATATCAGGACTACCTTGCTTGGTCTTATGCTGAACTGAAAAGCATACAGAGAATATCTGTTTCAACATGAAATTCCTCTTGAAACAAATGCCAAACCATTCAGAAAAAAATAGAGGCCGATTAATCTACTCCTTTCCATGAAGATGCAAGAAGAATTGAAGAAGCTAAGGGATGGAGGGATCATTCAAGCCTACAAGGTATTCTTCTTGGGTTGCAAACTTAGTGCCTGTTAGAAAAAAGAATGGTGATATCAGGTTGTGTGTGGATTTTAGAAATCTGAATAGAGCATCAATGAAGGATAATTATCCTCTACCAAACATGGAAAATATGTTGCAATTGGTGACTGGATCTGAGCTGCTTTCTACCTTGGATGGTTTCTCTGGCTATAATCAAGTTGTTGTGAAAGAATCAGAAAGGATAAAGACTACCTTTACCACTCCTTGGGGAACTTATGTCTATGTCAGAATGCTTTTCAGTCTGATGAATGCTGGGGCTACCTTCCAAAGAGCTATGGATGTTTCTTTTGTTGGTTATATTAATGATTTCATTGTTGTTTACCAAGATGATGTGACGGTGTTTTCTAGGAAGAGAAAGGATCATTTGTAGCACTTGGAAAAAATGTTGATAAGGTGTAGAGAATTTGGTATTTCACTCAATCCCAAGAAATTCCATTTTGGAGTGCAAAAGGAAAAGTTGCTTGGTCACATTGTATCAAAGGAGGGGGTCATGATTGATCCCGAGAGGGTAGAAGCCATCAACAAGGTCCCAATTCCAAGAACCAAGAAAGGAATCCAATCCTTCTTTGGGAAAATCAATTTTATCAGAAGATTCATATCTAACTTTGTTGAGTTGACCATCCCAATTACTTGCATGCTAAAGAAAGACCAAGTTATCAAATGGGAAGAGGCAGCCCTTCAAACTTTTGATGGGATTAAAGAAGCATTAAAGCATGCCCCTATTTTTGAAGCTCAAAATTATAAGAAGCCTTTTCAAATGTTTTCTTTTGCTTCAGAAAACACCATTGCATCTGTCTTGTTGCAAAAGGATGATGAAGGGGCTGAAAGACCAATTTCCTTTTTTAGTAAGGCATTGTAAGGAGCTGAGTTGAAGTACACCATCATGGAGAAGAAATCATTTGCCTTGGTGAAAGAAAAAAAGGTTTTTAGACCTTACATTTTGAGCTCTAAAGTTGTTGCTTATGTTCCCCACACCATGGTGAAAGATATATTATCAGAGATGGAGGTCTCAAGAAAAAGATGTAGATGGGTGAAAAAGTTATAGGAATATGACATGGATATCCAAACCAAAAAATTGGTAAGAGGTTTGGGCTTAGCTAAGATTATGGCTGAGAGAAACTTGCAAACTATTGAGGTGAATGAAGTAGAAGAAGAAAGGGTGGATGTCCTTGAAAGATTAATGAGTTCTGAATGGTACAAAGATATAATATTTTATCTCAGACATCTATGCTGCCCTGAACATTTGAGTAAAAATCAGAAAAGAGCTCTTAAGTTAGCCTCTCAAAAATATGTCATTACTGATTTTGGGTTAGCTTGGAAGAACCCGAAGGGAGTGCTCTTAAGATGCATTACTGAAGATGAAGCCCCAAAGATAATTGTTGATCTCCATGGAGGAGTTTGTGGGGGAAATTTTTCTTGGAAGGGTCACAACTCATAAAATTTTGAGAGCTGGTTATTGGTGGCCCACTCTTTTCAAAGACACAACTTTGCTGGTTAGAAAATGTGAAAGCTGCCAGCATTTTTCTGGAAGAATGAAAGCTTCAGGCTCCCTTCCTTTGCAGCCTGTATCAATTGAAGCTCCTTTCAAACAATGGGGAATGGAATTCATTGGTGAGATTTCTGATTCCTCAAGTGTTGGCCACAAATGGATTTTAGTAGCCACCGATTACTTCACCAAGTGGGTGGAGGCAATCCCCACAAAGAAAGCAACACATCAGATTGTCATGGACTTCATTTTGAATCATATAATCTACAGATTTGGAGTGCCAGCTAAGATTGTTGCTGATAATGCCATGAGTTTCAGAGCTAAACCTTTGGTGGCAATGTGCAAAGAGTATGGGATAAATCTGACATATGCTTCTAACTAGAATCCCCAAGGAAATGGTAAAGCTGAGTCTAGCAATAAAAAAATGTTGAAGATCATTAGAAGAACCTTGGAGCTGAACAAAAAGAAGTGGGGTGAGCAATTGAAATTTGTTGTTTGGGATGATAGAATAACTGCTAAAAGAGCTACTGGTAAAAGCCCATTTGAGTTGGTGTATGGAACTCAAGATTTTCTGCCCCTTCATTTGCAATTGTCTTCATTTCAGTTTGTTCAACAACTTGAAGATCAAGAGGTTAGTCCATATGAAGCTCGAATCAATCAGATTGTTGAGCTAGATGAAGAAAGAAGGGCATCCCACCAAAGGCATGTAAAGTTCAGAGAAAAGTTGAAGAATTTGTTTGACAAGAAGGTAACTCCAAGAGCTTTCAGTGTTGGAGATCTTGTGCTATTATGGGATAGAAGACATGAGGATAAGGGAAAGCATGGTAAATTTGATGCATTGTGGATGGGCACTTATTCCATTGACATTCGAATTGGTGAACATACCTTCTTTTTGAAAGACTTAGATGGGGAATTGCTTGAATTTCCTATTAATGGAAGAAATCTGAAACATTTCCTTGATTGATTCAAAAGAATTGAGCTATGCACACCATTGTATAGTGTATATTATTTTTTTTCATTCTACTTTTGTGTTTTTGTTCGTTCTGGTCCTTGGTGACCAGGTTTTGCTGGTTTCTTCGTTCGTTTTTTGGAAATTGGTTATGGTTTTCTACTCTAAAATTTGACTCCATTTCCCAATGGATGTTTTTGGCACTTGGTCTACTCTATTTGTCCTTGTGGCACTCACTGGGAGTGCCCATCCCTGATCTAGAGCCGATGTTGGTGCTCATTTTGATCTTGCACTATTTGCCTAATTTTCCCTTTGATTTGTGTGTTCTGAAACATATTTTATCTCTCGAATGGATGAAGTGAATCTTTTATCTCCTTTTGAATGCCATGAATTGTTTTCCAAATTATTTTCCATGCCCTATTTTGAAGAAATCCCCAAGTTTTCCCTATTTTTTCCCTAAATTTCTTCAATCTGTGGGCTCTGTCATTTTTTCCTATCTTCCCGATCATGGATGCTCGAAAATGTTCAAATTTCTTCTATATGCCTTTGAAAATCCATTCCCATGGTTGAAAATTTCTTGGATCCATGATTTACCTGGTTTTGTTTCAAAAAATTTCATCCTTAGTGAAAAAATCAAATTCTGGACAAAAACAACGAAGTTCTTTTACCCGTTTTTCCTACGGTTTGTAGCCTTTTCTACAAGGAATGACGTCTTTTTTACAAATTATTTCTCAGTTATTTTGGCAGGCAAATATGGTGGTCATTTTGCTTACGTGGTCTTTTTAGGGACGATGGGAAAATGTTTTGAAAATTTTCTTTTTGGCTACTTTGGAAAAAAGTTTTAACTCGCCCCATGGCCCGGCCAAACTCTGATTAGCTAAGCAAAATTCAAGTGATGGAGAAAATATCTTATTTTTTCCGAAATTTTTATGCGTGTCGCATGTTGAGCATTTGTGAAAAGCACGTCTTTTTGTGCTCTAAGGAATTTTTGGAAAAAAGAGTTAAAATGAAAAGAATTTCCTAAGGCCTGCGGGAGGACACGTGGCAGCTTCTGAGCCAAAAATGAAAATGGTGGGTTGTTGGGCTCCTTTGAAGTTTTTTGAATTTATTGTGTAAAAGGATTAAAGTCGCAAAGTGGACCGCAACTCCGACAGCGTTTATCGGAGAAGGACACGTGGTAGATTGAGAAGTCAAAGTCAGAAGGGATGCAGATCGGTGGAGGACTTAGAATATTTTTTCCTTTTGGTGAAAAGGAGCAAAAGTTGTGGAAAAGGCCACATTTCTGCCAAGGAAATGTGATATCATGCTTAGATCAACTTTAAAAATTGGAAAAGTGGAGAATCAGAGCTTTGGATTTGTTTTAAGTTTTTTGCCTTTTTGGGTAAAAAGGGTTAAAGTTTTTAAATGGGCTATAACCCCACTAAGGATCAATTAATGCCTTGTTTGAATTTTGTTGAAATGGTCAAATACATAGGTGCGGGATTGCCGGAGGCAATTGTTGGAAATTTTCTTTTTGGAAAATTGAAAAAGGAAAAGTTAAGCACAGCCCCGACAGTGAATTGTTGAAAAAGAAGCGCGGTTGCGGGCTGCCAAGGTAAGTTGGAATTTATGCCTTTTTGGCAAAATGGAATAAGGATCTAAAACAAGTTTTCCCCCGCAAAATAATTAAGGCCTGTTTGAAAACAAAAGCTTTTGGAAGGTTTTGAAATTTTTACTTTTTAAAAAGAAGGGAAAAGTATAAAAGTGACCGCAGCCATTTCAATTGTTAGACAAAGAATTCATTTGAAGGGGTCAGCGCGGGAACACAGGTTGCCGGAGGAAAGTTGAAAAAGTTACCTTTTTGTGAAATGGTAAAATCAAGAAGGAAGGTCACCCCATGCCAAAGTAGATTTTTGATTCTTGCAAAGTTGGAAATCGGAGGAATTTGAGACTTTTTAAAAAAAAGTTAAAATCTGCGAAATGGAGTGCAGACCCCGCCGATGAGTTAGTTTGAATTTGCGTTGAAATTCCAATAAGAGGTGCAAAGGCCTTGGAGGATCTTTGAGAAATTTTTCCTTTTTTAAAAAGGGATAAAAGTTGAAATGGAGCGTGGCCCACCAGTGAGCAAGTAATGACAATCGTTGAAAGGTTCAAAGGTGAAGGTGCGGGCCTTCGGAGAAAAAATGGAATTTTTTCTCTTTTGTGAAATGAAGAATAAAGTTTAAAAATGAAGCGCGGTCCCACTGGGACCCACATAAGAAGGTAAAGGTGGGAATGCGGAGCTCTCGTGATAATTTGGAAAATTTTCCTTTTTCCAAAAAAGAGGTAAAGTTGCAGAATCGAGCCGCGATTCTGCTGGGACCCACATTGGGACACGTGTCAAGCCCATTTTTTAAGGGCGGAGGGGTGGAGAAAAATGTCAAAATTTTCCATTTTTCCCAAAAGTTATAAAATGTTAAAAGGTTCTCGTAGGCCCGCTTCCAATCACATTTTTCCACGTGGTCGGTTCTAATTAAAAGTTGTAAAAATTAGCCTCAGCTTGTTTCGAATCAGTTTTCTCCACGTGGAGGGCTCAGATTAAAATTTGAAAGGTCAAGATCAATGGTAGCTATGCATTTCATTTGATTTTTCTACCATGAAAGCTCCAGGATGTTTGGAGATGTGATTTTTGCATCATTCTTCATCAAATTTTTGGTAAATTCGTGTTGTTTTGGTCTGCAGGGTGCAATTGAATCAATGTACGGCGCTCAATTTGTAAATCTAAGGTACTTTTAAAGTGGATTTTTGCTCGGGCTCATGCAAAAATGTGAATGCCAAATCCAGAAATTGTAGAGTGAAATTTCAAAAGGAAAAGATGAAATGATGAAGGAAAAGGGGTCTGCATGCGAAGAGGATAAAAAATGTGCCCTCCATTGGAATGATTATAAAAATACTTGCAATGATTCACCTTTTGAGGCACCTAGCAACTTTTTGGGCATTTTTCTGTTAGACGTCCCTTTCTGCAAATCATGATGGAATTTTGTAACAAACTTGATGCTTATGATATTATTTTCTTAGGAGAGAAGGATTGGATGTAATAGAATGATATATAATGCATGTTTTAGATATGCAAATGGTCGGGGATTGAAAATCACAAGAAAATTTTGAGAAAAAACTCATCTTCTGAGAAATTTTCTGAGAAACCTAGTTAATTTCTTCTGTGTTATATTTTCATTCATGTTAAGTTGGTTACAAGTGTATAGCCATCAACAAGCTCTGATATTGTTTAAAATAAATTTCCCTTGCTGATGAATTTGATGAATTTTGAATTAATTTGTGTTAAATCTTGGCAATTTTGTGTTTATTACATTTTAGAATGTCTGCAAGTAGTTTTTCTTGTTCCTATTGCAATCTTACATTAGAATCTTTGTGAATCACACATATCTCATCCCTCTGATAATTTAGTGGCATTTGCAATTTCATTTATCAGAAGAGCCTTCATCTGATAGTGAAATAAACAAATTTAAAACAACTTTACCTTCATTTGTTGACAGAGATTGTTTGTAAGTCTTTGGGTGTACCTTAGGCATGGTAAAATCAAAGATTGATAATGTTCAATTGAGTCTTCTAACTCGAGCCTTCATGCTAGATTCTCAAAGATTGTGTGAAAATGTGCAAATCTGGGCCTCCATTGATGCACACCTTCTGGTTGAAGGAATGTTTTAACTATTTTGAAGCTTTATGTTGTTGAGTTTTCCATTTGTTGTGAAGGTTCTCAAAGATATGGAAAATTCAAATTTATCTTGCTTAATCTCCCACCAAAAAATCATTCAAAAATAATAATCCTACCCTAAACTACCCCTGTTTTGTCCTGTGTATGAACAAATGCAAAATTTCCACTGTCAAAATATGCATAAACAAATCAGGTCTCCAAATGTCTTTAGTAACCTTAGCCTTGTGTTGAAAATATCTCCATATTCTAGAAGTGACAACTCGTGAGAGTCAGATTTGGTGTGTTGATCATATTTTCCCAAGGTTTCTTTATAAAATTTATGTAAAAGAAGGATATCTTCATGTCCTTCACCAATAGAAGGTTACAAAATAGGTTCTCTTACCTTGGTTGAAAGGCAAAACCTAAAATAGTTAGGATAAGATCAAATCCTTTTAAAAGGTGCTACCCAATTTTCCAATGCCTGAATGCTAAAGAGTCAGATATATTGATTCCCTGGCTACAAAATGACATACAAAATCATTTATTTGCCTCTGATTGTCTTTTGAAATCTTTGATGTTGTTCGGTTCGTGAAGAAGAGTAAATCTGGGTACCAACAAGGTCAATATGATTTCATGAAATGTGAATTCCTTAAGAGTATATATGAAAATACTTAGGGTATGGGAGAATATGTTTCAGGTGCTGACCTGGTTTCTATCTTCCATATAACCCCCCTCATATTACAAGAAACAAAAATCTACAAGTTAGAATTTTGAATATTATATATCTCTTTCTGTGTATGCAAAAATAAAAATATAGAGCCAGTAAAGAGGATTAAAGAGAATCTAAAAAATCTACAAGTTTGAATTTTTAATATTAAATCTCTATCTGTCTCTACAAAAGTAAAATATAATATAGAACCAGTAAATTAGAGTCAGAGAACCTAATTCCCAAAAGACGCCACCAAGCCATTTCATCCAGGAGAGGGCTACCCTCCACTCAAATTGCACCCATGTATGGTACTCTCACCCCAAAAAATGCATGGAACATATAGATGGCCATATAGATGATCATGAAAAAATATGATGTGGCAGGGAGAGGATTGTTCAGTCAGGCCAGATATTTACTGTGTTAGTACCAGAGGATCAGAGCTCCCACCGAATCTTCTGCTGAATCCTATGGCATCCTCTGTATCACCACCTTAGTCATATTACATTAACGGCATTTCGATAGGCGAGTTTACCCACGTAAACTGGTTCATTCGGTTTCCTATCCGGTTTGCTAGCATAACACCCTCTAAGACCCATTTCATTAAATTAATTAAAAGAGTCTCATAACCACATTAACGCAAATGTTTGACTGCTAATCACGATGATTTAAACCATTTCAACGGATTAACTAGATTCATTGGATTCAACGAGTTCACTCTTCAACGAGTTTATGTGGATGAAACAATATTAAGACTCAACGAGTTTAGTAAATAGTTAGGATCAATTTTATCAGTGAGCAAAGGACGGAGGCAATTGTGGAGGATAGACGTTTGCATTACATTATATTCAAGCTCCTTTTTCTCCACACTGGTAATTACATAAGAATAATTACATTTCAATGAATTAATTTTGTAGGAGAAAGAAAATTGTCATTCAATTTTAGTGGCAGTATATTTTTTCTATCTAGTGGGATTATTCATCAATCTACATTTGCAAAAGAATAGAAATATAGTGTATAAAATATATTGTTAATTTCATATTAATTGCAAATATATTGTGTATAGAATTAGAAATAAACACATTAATACAACAAAAAATCACACTAATACAACAATATTATATTATATTTATAATGTATAATTATTTATTTAATATAATATTTTTTATTGCATAAGTCCAAATGTGTGGAAATTTTTAGTGTTTTTAAACACGGTTACACAACACATTATGTTTTGTATGTGTTGAAAAACGCACCGTGTTTGTCAACACGTCGAACAACAAAATGGATTCGTAAATTTATTAAATAATATGTTAATGTTGTAGTAAAAAATCAAATAATACGAGTATTATGTCATTAATTTATTATTTTGGAACTCTTCATTACAGTGAAAAGTATATTTTGAATTTACTTAGTACCAATTAAATGACTTATAACATCGTAAAATATGTGAATGGTGTCTTAATAACTTACAACCTATGTGATAAGTTTGATTGACCATTAAACACTATTACTAATTTAAAATGAAGTCCTCTCTATGCCACTTTTTTTTAAAAGTAGTGAAATCTTTAACATTTTTTATTATGGTTATTGGTTCCTATCATGGTCATAGAGACATTTTCCCCATATAGAAAGAAAATTCCTATTTCCATTGACTAACAAATAAATGTCTATACGACAAGATCAATTTCATAATGACTCATCAATGAAAACTAAGCTTCTACAGACAAAAATAAAGTTCTCAAATTTGAATGGTAATTAATGCTTAGTGATTAACAAGTGGAAATCAGAGTGTGTTCTTCAAAAGTGAAACCTTTGAATAATTAAATTCACGCAAAGTAATGTGCCCATAGGAAAATTTTAGTCGCTTAGCAATAAAATTTTAGAGTTGGTCAAAAAGATTTTAGGTTGTCATCAATTTCTTTCTTTACATGTTTCTTACCCACACTAGGGGTCTAATGTGTCCTTTTTGCCCATGGGATGATATTTGTGGAACATATTATATAACAACAATATATTCTTACATGGCTGTTCAAACATATAGTGCCAACACCTAAGTTATTACACCAAATTGATGTAAATCAAAATCATTAAAATGTTTGATAAAATTAAATTTATATAAATTCAAAGAGCTATGTAGATTATGGTAAAGGGATGAACCCTCAACTAAAGGAATGCACCTTCATGTAAAGGAAGGAAAACTTATAGGAATTTTAAGGATTAAAAATTCTATGTTTTGGGATTAGAAAAAATGTTAATTACAATAGATTGTTTGATAGAGGATAGAGTATTTAATATTATAGAATGTATAAATACGGGAAACAAAAATGTATATTCATTTGGTATAGATAGAAAATTTAAAGGTATAAATGTCTTGTAATAAATCATAGAAGAAGTGGAAACAAAGAGTAGTTGATACATATTGAAAAACATGGAAGACAAATAGTTGCCACTTGATATTTGATACATATAGTGTTTAGGTTTTTCCAACGAATGTATTTTCAATTTGATTATCTTATATATGTCATTTAATCTTCTAAGGGGCATTCTTGAACCGAAATTTTACCTATGGAAGCCTTCATAAGCTAGTTAATATCCCTTCATAACTCACATGGAACTTTCATAAGATCTATTGTAAATATCTTTACAAAATCCTCTTGCAGTATGACTCTTACTTTCTATCATAAGATGTAGTAAATTCTATGTTGAATTTGTGTACCTATCCCTAAATCTATATTAGAGACCTTTAAAAAACCGTATTTTTGCAGACATTCAGGATGTTTGCAACAACTTAGGAAAATAAAATATATTTGGGACATCAAAATCCCATATGTTATCACCCTCTATTGGATGATTCCATCTAGATCAAAGATCTATGAACGGTTTTTATTTGTACATGTAACTATGCCCCTATAACATATTCTATTGTATTTTAAAGTTTGTAATCTTTATGTGTATCTGAATTTCCTTTCTATTCTTTGCGATAAGCACAATGAAAGCCCCCTTTTTTGAGGTGAGTGAGATATATACTATAGATATCTCATTTCAAAATAATTGAGGTGTATTCATGTCATATATAACATATAATAACTATAGTTTACATCCACTCAAAATGCACACCTAATAGCAATACTAAGAGCACATCCACAACCTTATACCAAAAGAACAATTAAGATACGTTGGAAACTTCATGAGTATGTACCTATACACATGAACAACGTGACGATTTTTCACATGGTTTCATTTACGAAATTGAATTTTCTGAAGTCACACTATTATGAACATAACATTTGAATTCATATTTGTTAACAAGAACCTTAATAATAAATGTCTTGAAATACAATGTTCGACAATCTCTATTTTTTTCCATCTACATCTAGATATATAGTTATAGAATTCATATTTGGATTAAACAAATGTTATCACCAATCATGAGCTAGGGGACCACATATCATACTAAATGCATAGTTACATTTTTTAGGGGAAAATGTTTTCCCTCAATTTTAATGATAAATAAAGGATTAAATCCACTGTCCACTATTTACCCTTTGTATTTTATGTACGTTAAGATGGAAAACACAATCCACTGTCCATAATGTTTTTTCGTTAAGATGGAAAACACATCGTGTTTTGTTTGTTAAGATTGAAAACACACTGTGTTTTTCAACAAACATGTTGAAAAACACGTCGTGTTTTTCAGCATGTTGAAAAACACGACGGTTTTCCACATGTTTAGGGTGGCCTATTTGAGTGTCGAGTATTAGTTTTCCCTGTGTTTCCACCGATTGAGCCCTAATACACCTAACATGACAATTGAACATGTATTAGGGCTAGATTTGGAATCATTTATACCAATTGAACCCTAATACATGTTAAATTAATGTTAGGTGTTGTATTATAAATTAGGGTGTTGTAATTGAATTATTTAAGATGACAAGTTAGTGTTTAGGGTATCATATTAGTGTTTGAGTGTTTAGGGTATTGTCTGATTGTTTAGGATGACACATTAATATTTAGGGCGTTCTAATTGTGTTTTGTAAAGTGACCCATTAGTTTGTAAGGTCTCATTATAGTTTTTAGGGGTTCATATCAGGTTTAGGGTTGTTTTGTTAACGCTCAAAGTATCTCGATTGTCAATTATATTATTTAGGTTGACCCATTAGTGTTTAGGTTTTTGTATTAATGTTCAAATGTTTAGGGCGGTGTAATAGTGTCTAATATGAGTGCTTATGATATAAAATTATTCTATAAGGTGTCCTAATTATATTATTTACAGTGATCCCTTAATGTTTATAGTCTTCTAATAGTGTATAGGGTGTCATATTAGTGTTTATCATGTCTTATAATTTTTTAGAATATAACATTAGTGTTTTTTCTGTCTAAATTATGTTATTTAGAGTAACCCATTAGTGTCCAAGGTTTTGCATCAATTTTTGAGTGTTTAGGATGTCATATGAGGGTTTAGGGTGTCACATTAGTATTCAAGGTGTTGTATGAGTTTATAGGGTATTATAGTAATGATTATGGTTTTGTATGAGATCCATGTGTTTCATTAGTGTTTAGGTTATCCTAATTATGAAATAGAAGAATAATCATTGGTGCATAGAGTATCACGAACATTATTTAGGGTATTCTATTAGTGTTTAGGGTGTTGAATTAATGTTTAGTGTATGTCAATTATTTTATGTGGGGTGACTAACTAGTGTTTAAGGTGTCGTATAAGTGTTTTAAAGTGTACAAAATTAATTTAATGTGGCTGACTTATTATTGTTTATGGTGATATAGTTAGAATAATTTTAGCTAATACTATGTCTTCATTCATCATTAGAATTAGAATAATTTTAGCTAATACTTTTAGAGATGTTATGTTAATGTTATAAACAATTTTTAAATTTATTGTTTATTTTATATAAAAAACCATGGAAAAACAAAGAATCTTTTTTTATGAGGAAGGAATGCAAATCAAATCTACAATACTATCTAAATGAAGCTAGTGATAATCTAATCTTTCCAAGAATAAGTAGGAATTACACCAGTATGTTTATAAGTGAGATCGATGAAAAATATATATTGCCTAATACTATGAAAATAGGAACAAATTTATGTTCTTGATATACATATGGATGGCCTAAGAAAACACTTGCGATAAGTATTTACATAGTTAATTGGGCATGCGTGGAGGATGGCCTAAGATAATGGTCTAGAAATTGACACAAAACAACCTAACAGACCATGCTCTTTGGTTAATAAATTTAAATAAGTTACATCAGCTCAACATGCGATGTCGATATATTCCACTCCACATGTCTTGAACTCTATAGTGTCATGTGACATGTGCAAGTGAAATTCCTTAAAATTATTGTGCTCTAACTACCTGCAAAACAGTAGGATTGACATTGGGAATATTGAACAACAAGGAATTTCTTTATGAGATATCTCAAAAGTACATTAGCTCAAAAATATGTGTATCAAAAATTGTGCACGTGATAGGCATGACTAGGAATAGGTATGAATTTTGAATTTTTAGGGTTTCTACATGACTTTATAACTTGTTTAGGGTTTCGTAATAGTGTTTAGGGTCACGTTGAAAAATGCACTATGTTTTTCAGCACTTTGAAATACGTGATCACGTTCTCCAAAAGGTGCAACCTACGGTGATTTTCCTCCTTGTTCTAAACATTGACACCACATCAAGTACATATCGGGTTGAGAAGGGTTGAATTTCTCCAATATGATGAAAAATGAAGTGTGTTTTCTGCCACATTGAAAAATGCATGGTGTTTTTTAGCACTTTGAAATACGCGACCACATTCTCCAAAAGGTGCAACGTGTGGTGCTTTTCCTCCTTGTTATAAACATTGAATCCACATCAACTACTTGTCAGGAGGAGAGGGGTCGAATTTTTCCAATGCGATGGAAAACTGAGGGTATTTTTCACCACATTGAAAAAAACATGGTCTTTTTCAGCACTTTGAGAAACGTAATCACGTTTGCCAAAAGGTGTAACCCACAGTGCTTTTCCTCCTTGTTCTAAACATTGAATTCACATCAATTACTTCCTGGGTGTAGAAGGGTTGAAATTTTGCAATGCAATGAAAAATGGAGTTTGTTTTCCGCAACGTTGAAAAACACACAGGGTTTTTCAACACTTTGAAATACGTGATCACGATCTCCAAAAGGTCCCACCCACGGTGCTTTTCCTACTTGTTGTAAACATTGACTCCACATAAACTATGTTTTAAGCGCTTATGGGTTGAATTTTTCTAATGTGATGGAAACTAAGGGTGTTTTTCACCACGTTGAAAAATGCATAGTGTTTTTCAGCACTTTGAAAAATGCAATCACGTTCTCCAAAAGGTGCAACCCTTGGTGATTTTCCTTCTCCTTGTAAAAATTATCTGCATATCAAATACTGCTCAGGGGGATAAGGGTTGGATTTCTCCAATGCGATGAAAAATGGAGTGTGTTTTCTGCCACATTGAAAAATGCATAGTGTTTTTTTGCACTTTGAAATACGTGATCTCATTCTCCAAAAGGTGCAACCCGCGGTGATTTTCCTCCTTGTTACAAAAATTGACTCCACATCAAATACTTTTCAGGTGGAGAAGGGTTGAATTTCTCCAATGCGATGAAAAATGAAATGTGTTTTCCACCACGTTGAAAAATGCACAGTGTTTTTTAACAATTTGAAATGCACGATCGCGTTCTCCAAAAGGTGAAACCCGCAGTGCCTTTCCTTCTACTTGTAAACATTAAATCCACATGAAGTACTTACCAGTTGGAGAAGGGTTTAATTTCTCCAATGTGGTGAAAAATAGTGTGTGTTTTCCGCCACGTCAAAAAAAACATGGTGTTTATCAACACTTTGAAATACTCGATCTCGTTCTCCAAAAGGTGTAACATGCAGTGCTTTTCCTTCTCCTTGTAAACATTGACTCCACATCAAGTACTTACTAAGTGGAGAAGTTTTGAATTCCTCAAAAGCGATGAAAAATGTAATGTTTTTTCTGCCATGTTGAAAAATGCACGGTGTTTTTCAGCACTTTGAAATACGCGATCCCGTTCTCCAAAAAGTGTAACCCGCGGTGAATTTCCTCCTTGTTACAAAAATTAAATCTACATCAATTAGTTACGGGGTGGAGAAGCGTTGGCTTTATCCAATGTGATGAAAAATGGAGTGTGTTTTCCTCCACGTTGAAAAATGCACGATGTTTTTCTGCACTTTGAAATTCACGATCCCGTTCTCTAAAAGATACAACCGTCAGTGCTTTTTCTCCTTATTGCACAAATTGACTCCACATTAAGTAATTACCAGCTGAAGAAGTGTTGAATTTCTCCGATACGATGAAAAATGGAGTGTGTTTTCTGCCATGTTGAAAAACACACAATGTTTTTCAGCACTTTGAAATACGTGATCCTAGTCTCGAAAAGGTGCAACCCACGGTAATTTTCCTTCTCCTTGTAAACATTTAATCCACATCAAGTATTTATTTGGTGGAGAAGGTTTGAATTTCTCCAATGCGATGGAAAATGGAGTGTATTTTCCACCATGTTGAAAAACACATGGTGTTTTTCAGCACTTTGAAATATGTGACCACGTTCTCCAAAAGGTGCAACCCGCAGTGCATTTCCTCCTTGTTGTAAATATTGACTCCACATCAACTACTTGTCAGGTGGAGAGGGGTTGAATTTTTCCAATTCGATGGAAAACTGAGGGTGTTTTTTGCCACGTTGTAAAAAATATGGTCTTTTTTAGCACTTTGAGAAACGTAATTACGTTCGCCAAAAGGTGCAACCCACGGTGCTTTTTCACCTTGTTATAAACATTGAATCCACATCAATTACTTACTGGGTGGAGAAGGGTTGAATTTCACCAATGCGATGAAAAATAGAGTGTTTTTTCCACCACGTTGAAAAACGCACAGTGTTTTTCAACACTTTAAAATATGTGATTACGTTCTCCAAAAGGTGTAACCCATGGTGCTTTTCCTCCTTGTTGTAAAAATTGACTCCACATCAACTTTGTTTCAGAAGCTGAGAGGTTGAGTTTTTCCAATGTTATGGAAAATGAGGGTGTTTTTTATAACAAAACTCCATATTTGATGATAAAATTTAGCAACAACAATTTGAGATTAGCACATGAAAATAGGAAAAATTCAGAGACAAATAAAATATAGAAAATAATTGACAGATTAAAACTTGAGCAATTACATGATGAGAGAGCCTACAATATATAGGATAATGAACTCCTTAAAACAAGGATTCAATTCCAATATTTAATCCCATAATATCCTCACATATCTCTCTTATAATCACTCCCAAACCCAATAATCTCTCACACAACTCCCAAATAGCTATGTGAGTTGTTTATTCAACAAACTCACAACTAATACATATTATCCTATATTATTAATAATGAATTGATTAATAACTCATATTAATAATATTACAAACTTTTATTTTTCTCACACAAATATGATATTAATATCATACTAACACACTAACTTACTAATGTAATATATGAATATTACATTTAACTATTACATACAATAATGTGAGCAGTAATTTCCTAACATTCACCCCCTTAGTGTGAACATGGGTGAGTTCTTTCTAGTACCTGCTCATGTTCTACAATACGATGGTTTTCAAAGAGTACCATCAACTCCAACATGTTTTCTAGTGGAACCATTAACCACTCTATATGTGATTTTCTAAGAGATTCACAAACTCTCAAATTGGTTTTCTAGTGGACCACCAACCACAATCATAAGCAGCGTACATGTTTCCCCACTCCCATTTTTATATTCAAGGGAAAATATAAGAAATATCACTCACGTAGGAGCTCACTTATTACTAGAGCGAACAGGAATAAATCATCTGTTCTTATTACAATACACAATCAAAATTAAACACACAAAAAAAAAAACAATGCCACAAATTCATTGTGTGGCCCCTTCGCTTGTGGCTGGTGAGAGGTCACTGATTAACTTCCTTCCTATGTTGCCTCCTTCCTCCATCGTGATGCTACTTAGTTAGAAAATGTATCTTTTAGGCTCATTACACAATATTTCTGAGTGTCGGATTCAACCGATAATGCACCCCCTGACTATGGACGTTGTGTACGAGTGAAAATGTATCCAATTAAAAAAGTACATAAATATATTACGCACCACTTTTTCTTTTTTTCATATCCCTATTTTTATTTCCACGTTTCTCTTAAACTAGAAACTGGGTTTTTGTAAAATTCTAACAAAAGTTTTCTAGATATTATCTAAACAAACCCAATAAATTTCGTAATATTTTGAATTTGGGTTTTTTAGACACATTCAATCTATCAAACATTTATTTAAAAAACAACAAAAAATTTCACTCAACTTAAACTACATTTTATGCATAGCTACAAGACAAATATGAAGCTGATGTAAACTACAATATTGTGCGTCTTGTTCTTATCTTTCCAGAAAAAAATGATACATCAATCGGATGTCATATGAGTGAACTACGTTCTTTTTACTGTGATGTGTCTGCTGGAAATTTTCTTCCGGGATTCCTTCAACCATCTTCTTCTTCTACTTCTTCTTCACTTGTAGAAGGAAACCTGCTCTGATACCAGATGATAAAAAACTCCAAATTTGATGATAAAATTTAGCAACAACAATTTGAGATTAGCACATGAAAATAGGAAAAATCCAGAGACAAATAAAATATAGAAAATAATTGATAGATTAAAACTTGAGCAATTACATGATGAGAGAGCTTACAATATATAGGAGAATGAACTCCTTAAAACAAGGATTCAACTCCAATATTTAATCCCATAATATCCTCAGATATCTCTCCTATAATCACTCCCAAACCCAACAATCTTTCACACAACTCCCAAATAGCTATGTGAGTTGTTTATTCAACAAACTCACAACTAATACATATTATCCTATATTATTAATAATGAATTGATTAATAACTCATATTAATAATATTACAAACTTTTATTTTTCTCACACAAATATGATACTAATATCATACCTAGACACTAACTTACTAATGTAATATATGCATATTACATTTAACTATTACAAATAATAATGCGAGCATTAATTTCCTAACATTTTTCGCCACGTTAAAAAATGCACGGTGTTTTTCAGCACTTTGAAAAATGCAATCACATTCTCTAAAAGTTGCAACCCTCAGTGATTTTCCTTCTCCTTGTAAACATTGACTGCACATCAACTATTTCTCAAGGGGAGATGAGTCAGATTTCTCCAGTGCGACAAAAAATGGAGTGTGTTTTACGCCACGTTGAAAAATGCATGGATTTTTTTTACACTTTGAAATACGTGATAATGTTCTCCAAAAAGTGCAACCCGAGGTGATTTTCCTCCTTGTTGCAAACATTGACTCCACATCAAGTATGTACCAGGTGGATAAGGTTTGAATTTCTCTAGTGCGATGAAAAATGAAGCGTGTTTTCCACCACGTTGAAAAACGCAAGTTGTTTTTTAGCACTTTGAAATGCGTGATCTTGTTCTCCAAAAGGTGTAATCTGCAGTGCCTTTTCTTCTCCTTGTAAAAATTTAATCCACATCAATTACTTACCGGTTGGAGAAGGGTTGAATTTCTCAAATGCAATGAAAAATGGTGTGTGTTTTCTGCCACGTTGAAAAAACCACGGTCTTTTTCACCACTTTGAAATACGTGATCCCATTCTCCAAAAGGTGTAACCCGTAGTGTTTTTCCTTCTCCTTGTAAAAATTGACTCCATATCAAGTACTTACCGAGTGGAGAAGGGTTTCTCCAAAGTGATGAAAAACGCAATGTGTTTTCCACCACGTTGAAAAATGCACAGTGTATTTTAGCACTTTGAAATACGCGATCCCGTTCTCCAAAAGGTTTAACCCACAGTTATTTTACTCCTTATTACAAACATTAACTCCACATCAATTACTTACCGGGTGGAGAAGGGTTGGCTTTATCCAATGCGATGAAAAATAGAGTGTGTTTTCCTCCACGTTGAAAAATGCACAGTGTTTTTCTGCACTTTGAAATTCACAATCCCATTCTCCAAAAGGTGTAACCCATGATTATTTTCCTCCTTGTTGCAAAAATATAATCCACATCAAGTACTTACCAGATGGATAAGGGTTTAATTTCTCCAATGCAATGAAAAATGGAGTGTGTTTTCCGCCACATTAAAAAATGCATGGTGTTTTTCAGCACTTTGAAATTCGTGATCCTATTCTCGAAAAAGGTGTAACCCACAGTGATTTTCCTTCTCCTTTTCAACATTGACTCCACATCAAGTACTTTCTGGGTGGATAAGGGTTGAATTTCTCCAATGTGATGAAAAATGGAGTGTGTTTTCTGCCACATTGAAAAACACAGTGTTTTTCAGCACTTTTAAATACGTGATCCCGTTCTCCAAAAGGTGCAACCTGTGGTTCTTTTCTGTTTCCTTGTAAAAATTTACTCCAAATCAAGTACTTATCGGGTAGATAAGGGTTGAATTTCTCCAATGCGATGAAAAATTGAGTGTTTTTTCTGCCACATTGAAAAATGCATGGTGTTTTTTAGCACTTTGAAATACGCGATCCTGTTCTCTAAAAGGTGCAAACCGCTGTCCTTTTACTCCTTATTGGAAACATTGACTCCACATAAACTACTTACCAGGTGGAGAAGGGTTGGATTTCTTCAATGCGATGAAAAATGGATCGTGTTTTTTGCCACGTTGAAAAATGCATGGTGTTTTTCAATACTTTTAAATTTGTGATCCCGTTCTCAAAAAGGTGCAACCCACGGTGCTTTTCCTCCTTGTTACAAACATTGAATCCACACAAAATACTTACCGGGTGGAGAAGGGTTGAATTTCTCCAATGCAATGAAAAATGGGGTGTGTTTTCCGACACGTTGAAAAATGAATGGTGTTTTTCAGCACTTTCAGAAACACAATCCCATTCTCTAAAAGTTGCAACCCGCTATGCTTTTCCTTCTTCTTGTAAACAGTGATTCCACATCAAGTAATTACCGGGTGTAGAAAGGTTGAATTTATCCAATGCGATGTAAAATGGAGTGTGTTTTCTGCCATGTTGAAAAACGCACAGTGTTTTTCAACACTTTGAAATACGCGATCCCATTCTCGAAAATGTGTAACTTGCGGTGCTTTTCCTTCACCTTGTAAATATTAAATCAACATAAAGTACTTACCAGGTGGAGAAGGGTTTAATTTCTGCAATGCGATGAGAAATTGAGTGTGTTTTCCACCACGTTGAAAAACACACGGTATTTTTTGGCACTTTGAAATACGCGATCCTGTTCTCCAAAAGGTGCAACCTGCGGTGCTTTTCATTTTCCTTGTAAAAATTTACTCCAATTCAAGTACTTACCAGGTGGATAAGGGTTGAATTTCTCCGATGTGATGAAAAATGGAGTGTGTTTTCCGCCACATTGAAAAATGTACGGTGTTTTTCGGCACTTTGAAATACACGATCCTGTTCTCTAAAAGGTGCAAACCACATTCATTTTCCTCCTTATTGCAAACATTGACTCCACATCAACTACTTACCAGGTGGAGAAGGGTTAGATTTATACAATGCGATAAAAAATAGAGTGTGTTTTCCACCACGTTGAAAAATGCACTGTATTTTTCAGCACTTTGAAATTCGTGATCCCATTCTCAAAAAGGTGCAACCCGCAGTGCTTTTCCTCCTTGTTACAAACATTGACTCCACATAAAATACTTACCAGGTGGAGAAGGGTTAAATTTCTTCAATGCAATGAAAAATGGAGTGTGTTTTCCGACACGTTGAAAAATGCACGGTGTTTTTCAACACTTTGAGAAATGCAATCCCATTCTCCAAAAGGTGCAATCCGTTGTGCTTTTACTTCTCCTTATAAACATTGATTCCACATCAAGTACTTACCATGTGGAGAAAGGTTTAATTTCTCCAATGTGATGTAAAATGGAGTGTGTTTTCTGCCACGTTTAAAAACACATGGTGTTTTCCAACACTTTGAAATACAGGATCCCGTTTTATAAAAGGTACAACCCGCGGTGCTTTTCCTCCTTGTTACAAACATTGACTCCACATCAAAAACTTTCTAGGTGGAGAAGGGTTGGATATCTCTAATGCGATGAAAAATGGAGTGTGTTTTCTGCCACATTGAAAAACGCATGGTGTTTTTTAGCACTTTGAAATACGCAATCCTGTTTTCCAAAAGGTTTAACCCACGGTGCTTTTCCTTCTCCTTTTAAACATTGAATCCAAATCAAGTACTTACTAGGTGGAGAAGGGTTGAATTTCTCTAATGTGATGAAAAATGGAGTGTTTTTCCACCATGTTGAAAAATGCACGGTGTTTTTCTGCACTTTGAAATACGCGATCCCGTTCTCCAAAAGGTGCAACCCGCGGTGCTTTTCCTCCATTTTGCAAATATTGACTCCACATCAATTAATTCTCAGGGGGAGAAGGGTTGGATTTCTCCAATGCGATGAAAAATGGAGTGTGTTTTCCACCATGTTTAAAACTGCACGGTGTTTTTAAGCACTTTGAAATACACGATCCCATTCTCTAAAAGGTGTAACCCGCTGTGCTTTTCCTCCTTGTTGAAAAAATTGACTCCACATGAAATAATTAATGGGTGGGGAAGGGTTGGATTTATCCAATGCGATGAAAAATGGAGTGTGTTTCTCATCACGTTAAAAAACACACGGTATTTTTCATCACTTATAAATTTGTGATCCTGTTCTCCAAAAGGTGCAACCTGCGGTGCTTTTCCTCCTTGTTGCAAACATTGAGTCCACATCAAGTACTTACCAGGTGGAGAAGGGTTGAATTTATCCAATGCAATGAAAAATGGAGTGTGTTTTCCGCCATGTTGAAAAATGCACCGTGTTTTTTAGCACTTTTAAATATGCGATCCCGTTCTCCAAAAGGTGCAACCCGTGGTGCTTTTCCTTCTCCTAAAAATTGAATCCACATCAAGTACTTACTGGGTGGAGAAGGGTTGAATTTCTCAAATGCAATGAAAAATTGAGTGTGTTTTCTGCCACGTTAAAAAATGCATGGTAATTTTTAGCACTTTGAAATACGCGATCCTGTTCTCTAAAAGGTGCAACCCGCGGTGCTTTTCGTCCATATTAGTAAAATTGAATCCACATCAACTACTTCTCAGGGGGAGAAGGGTTAGATTTATCCAATGCAATGAAAAATGGAGTGTGTTTTCAGCCACGTTAGAAAATGCACTGTGTTTTTCATCACTTTGAAATACGCGATCCCATTCTCCAAAAGGTGCAACCCGCGGTCCTTTTGCTCCTTGTTGCAAACATTGACTCCACATAAATTACTTACCGAGTGGAGAAGGGTTGAATTTATCCAATGCGATGAAAAATGGAGTGTGTTTTCTGCCATGTTGAAAACCACACGGTGTTTTTCAGCACTTTGAAATACACGATCCCATTCTCTAAAAGGTGCAACCCATGGTGCTTTTCCTTCTTGTTGCAAAAATTGTCTCCACATAAAGTATTTACTGGGTGGATAAGGGTTGAATTTCTCCATTGTGATGAAAAATTGACTATGTTTTCCACCACGTTGAAAAATGCGCGGTGTTTTTCAACACTTTTAAATACGTGATCCCGTTCTCCAAAAGGTGCAACCTATGGTGTTTTTCCTTCTCCTTGTAAACATTGATTGTACATAAAATAATTACTGGGTGGAGAAGGGTTGAATTTATCCAATGCGATGAAAAATGGAATGTGTTTTTTGCCACGTTGTAAAATGCACAGTGTTTTTTAGCACTTTGAAATATGTGATCCCACTCTCCAAAAGTTGCAACCTGCGGTGATTTTCCTCCATGTTACGAACATTGAATCCATATCAAATACTTACTGGGTGGATAAGGGTTGGATTTCTCCAATGAGATGAAAAATGGAGTGTGTTTTCTGCCACATTAAAAAACACATGGTGTTTTTTAGCACTTTTAACTTCACAATTCTGTTTTCCAAAAGGTTCAACCCGCGGTGCTTTTCCTCCTTGTTGCAAACATTGAATCCACATCAACTACTTAGCAGGTGGAGAAGGGTTGAATTCATCCAATGCGATGAAAAATGGAGTGTGTTTCTCACCACATTGAAAAACACACGGTATTTTTCAGCGCTTTGAAATATGCCTAAACCCTAAGCCATAAACCCTATAGCTTGAACCCTAAGTCCTAAAACCTAATCCATAAACCCTAAACCCTAATCCTTGAACCCTAAGCCCTAAACCTTAAACCTTGAGGGCTACGCCCTAAACCCCAAACCATAAACCATAATCCCAAATCCCAAAACCCTAAACCTTAAACTTTGAAGCATTGTTAAATTAAATACAGTAGGAAAAGTTTGATTTCCTTGATGCATTATAGTTGTAAATATTACGAATGTGTAGATCATTTGTATATATAAGTTTTTTATTAGTTTTTAATTATTGGTAATCGTAATGTTGTGAATGTCTAATGTAAGTTGAAGCTTTAAAAATTATGTGATATCATACTCTAACTCTCAATTTAGCATATGGGGGCAAGTGCCTCTGCAAAGATAGGAATCACTGCATGCTAAAGGGGCTTTCCCCTTAGGATGTCACATCGATACACCTAACTATCTTTGCGTGATGAAGGGGCTTGCCTCTTAGGATTCCGCTTCGATAGTTAGGTGGTCTACTATGCTGAGCAAAGGTTTTTAAAGTCACCCTCTAACCCTCCACTCATAAATGCACCCTCCCATGATATCACAACCGTCCCTTTTGCAATGGATGGTTATGATATTATGGGAGGGTGCATCTTGAGTGAAGGATATCCGTTGGCATTTTTCTATACTTGAATTTGTCATGGGTATTATATTTCGGATGTTGTGATTATTTTATCATATTGGATGACGTATATTTTATTTGACATGTATTATACTAACGTTAATTGTATATTAATGTTTTGTATTAGTTACTCTTTTATGTGGTGAATATGAATACCATGAGTTCAATTTTTTCAAAAAGAATGGTATGTGGGTGTTGCGATGAATTTTATTTTATTGTTGTTTAATTATTGTGTTTTGGCATGCATAAATGTATATACATATTTTAAATGTGTTATTAATATTTAAATATTTTTTATTTTTTATTTGTAACTTTTGTTTTAATTAAACATGTTCTTGTTTCGATTATTTTTGTTATTTTTAGGTAAATGTAATAAGATTTTCTATGGAAGTTTCTCTCCACATTTAATAAGTGTATTTGAAATAATAATTATTTTGTAACATTCTTTGTCACATTATATTTATTATGTCGCATTCTTTTTCACATTATAGATGACCATATTGTGATATGTTTGTGCACTGGAAGTAGTAAGTAGTCCTATAAATTGTTATTTTCCTTGCATTTCAATAATGTATTTTATACACATGGATTTTGAATTAGACAAAAATTTGAATGCTTCCAATGTTTTGATATGGTATTCATGTTGATGATGGTGAATCACAAGTCAAAATTTATTTTGGAAAGTATGAAATAATTGTTTCATTAACGATGCAAAACTGCATGTAATAATTTTTAGGATGGGAAGGAGGCCCAAATGGTAGAGCATGATTGATCTTCCTGTCTAAGAGATTACATAGGAAAACAGTCAATTTTCGTATGATGACCTAGAATGGACACCAATAGGGGATCATCTGAACGTCTACACTTGTGTCGCCATACCGCTCACAATACTACATGCATTCAAAAATAACAAAAGGTTCTAACCAAAATTTTGAGACTACCTTCGCTTACACAAATAACAAGTCAAGAAATATAGAAAATCCAAAACCGCATACAACCAAAGACATATTCTAGGTTTGGAAATTTGCTAACAAATTATTTTTTTGTACATTCTTTTCGTAAACATTTGTATAGCATTTTATGTTACCATTTTTAATTTAGATATTGGTGTTCGTATGGTCCAGACGAAAATATAAATAAGCCAGTAAAAAGTGATGAAGTGAGTAGGTGTATAATTAAAAGGGGTTGCCAATGTCATTTCAATGTGAAGGTTTTTTATGGGAGACCAACAGTGGCCATAATATTATACAACCATTCGTTTCATTGTGATGTAATTGGTGAGTGTTTTCATGGGAGAAATGAAAATACCATTAATGATCCTCATCTGAATGTTTCCCTGTACTTATCAAATGAATGAAAAACTTATATCGAGATTCTTTTGTTAATGGGAGTCACCGTGGAAACGGTGTACGATAAAAATATAGAGGATCCATAAAACATGGGTATATCAAGCAAGAGGGATGATTACATGACAAGAAAGGACATGGTGAACACATGGAAAAGAGTTCACTGCAGAAGGTCTCAAAAGCATGCCGATGATGCCATGAATGTGAACTTATGGCATGCGGAGGAAAGAGAAATATTTTTCTACTATCAACACCTAAATGGAACCATCGTTCCATTCATTATGGGGTTGCAAACACCGTGGATGTGTGAAAGAATGGTTCAACTTTCACACAATTCCATAATCTCCATGGAATCAAAATTTTCTACCAACAAATATGGCGTAAATAATTGGAATGAATTTTGAAATGATGTGTAATTTATGTATCGTTAATAGTGTTTCCTTTTTGTTATATTAAACTTCATGTTACCATTTGATGTCATATTATTTGTAGTACTAATTATACACATTGTTTGTTTTTTATGAGAAAGAGACTAGGGTGCCCATAGCATGGTCCATTTCTTCGAGGAATAAAATTGAAGACAATTACAGATGGTTGGCGAAAGTTCAGAAACGAGGAAAATGCCTTCGTGTCGATTGGAAGATGAATGCGTTCATTACAGATGATGTGTCAGCTAAAATCCAATCCATCAGGTGTGTTTTTGGTTGTCATGTAGTGTTATGCCTATGGCACGTGCATAGGGCATGGCTGAAAAACGTGCACAGGTATTGTAGTAAGGAGTCTAGGTGGAAGATTTCCGGGAGACTAGGTATCATCATGTATGGTTTTGAAATGCAGCACGAGAACACATTTCTAATCATTCAATACTTATTCAATGAATTCAAAGAGGAAACTAAGTTCCTTGAGTACTTTAGGAATACATGGTGTGAGAGTGAAGAACATTTTGGTGTTATCTCTCCAAAGTGCACCCTATAGAGAGATGGGTGCAGGTGTTCTAGGCTTACAAAAATGATTTCTCTCTTTCGTAGATACAATTGAAACACCTCAGCTCTGTGGGTATACCTATGTTGAGGTGAGTCTCCGGTATCAAGGTCGGTTCCTTATTAATGTATACTAAATTGATTTTCTGGGTTAAGGGTAAAAGATGGCTATAAAATTAAATTAAATTAAGGTGATACACAAAATTTGTATGAGGGCTTTGACTGAGTATATCTATACCTAATATGTGAAAGGATTCTTGATGCACGAGCCAATAGTTTTCTACATAATATTAAGGATAAAACACTTGTAGGTATTGAGGGAAAGTATCACAACAATACTCCTAAGCTAAAAATGCACATTAATATCATGCAAAAATTACTGAATTTGTAATAGGGTAAGATAATTAATCAGGGAATTTACACTCACAAGATTAATGGAACATACACATGACTGAAAATAATTGGAAAGGTAGAAAATAATTCACATTCAGAGGGAAAAACTAGCAAAAATTACTTTATTACTCCTATATCTAAAAGGTCCTCATAAAAATTTGGTGTATCACCTCAGTTTAATTTTATTTTACAGCCATCTTTTACACTTAACCCCATAAAATCAATTTAGGACACATCAATAAGGAACCGGCCTTGATACCGGAGACTCACCTCAAAATAGGTATACCCACAGACCTGAGGTGTTTCCATTGTATCTACGAAAGAGAGAGATCATTTTGCAAGCTTAGAACACCTGCAGCCATCTCTCTACAGGGTGCACTTTCGAGAGATAACAGTTTTTGGCACCTAGTGGGACAAAAAATCAGATTTGCATGCAAGTTACAAATATCTACAACATATCTACAGCAAAATGATAGCAAATCAAAAGTTACTTTCGGGAGCAAGCTGCAACAATTTATTCTAAAGATTTAAGGATCTTTTTGGCAACTGCGTAAAGCTGATTTCAGACCAGTATTGCAGCATGTTCCATGCCTAAAGTGACTACGAGATCATCGGTAAGAGGAATTCCTCTTGAGTTTGTTTCTTTACCTTTGAATTCTGCTAGAAGGAGAAGAGTTGGTAATACTTTACCTTATAATAGGCCTGGTTTTGATAACCCTCCTCCTGATATTCCATCACCACACATCAATTTCTCTATTAACATCCCAATTTTTCCAATGGCTATCCAACCACCTAGGAATTTTGTGACCTTTACTAATGGCAGCCCATTAGTAATTATAGTTTACCATGATATCCCTAATGTTGCCATGAAAAGGTTTACCATCATTCACTGGTGAAAATCAGGTTACACCTACAGAACACATTAAAGATGTGGCAGCCATTGTGTACAGTTCATAATATCACTCAAGAAGATGTAGCTTTAAGACTTTTAGTTGCATCCATTAAAGGACAATCCTTGCAATGGTATATAAATTTAGAAATTGGAACCATAAGAACTTGGTATGATTTGGGTGATAAGTTGCTAAAACAATTTCAAGATAATTTAGATCATTTATCTCTTATAGAACAGTTATCTACCATTAGAAGATCCCCTCATGAATACATGTCCAGTTTCAACATTTATTTTTCTAGAACTTGGGAAAGAATCCCAGCAAGTGTTAAGCCTCAAGCTGATCATGCTTTCCTTTATTATCTCAGAGCCTTAAACAGTGATATTTCAACTATGATTCAGTCTATGGGAGGTGAAACTCTTCCGGATGCTTATGATATTGCTATAAAAGATGAAAACAACCTTATTCAAGCCAGAAAATTAGCACCAAGGCCTTCAATACCATTTTTGGCAGATTTAGAACCTATCACCATTGTAGAACCTACTATTACAACCCCATCGCCAGATGTATTTAAATTTTTGCAGACTATGGGAAATAAGATAACTTCAATCGAAAATAAACTTGCATCAAGCCTTATCAAGCCCCGTATCAAAAAACTAGCAAAATAGGTAGCCTTACTAGCAAAATAAAAATTATAGGCAGCCTTATCAATAAAGGCAGTTTGATCCAAAGGCTCCCACTCCATCTAACGCTTTAGTCCTAGTTAATATGGCTACTGAAGAATGGTGTCAACCTTATAATCAACCTCATTCAGCTGAAAATTACCCAAATTCTTTTCTGAACATAAGTCTTGTTGCACAACCTCAATCTGAGACATTATTCATGCCTCAAATGGAGGTTGGGTAGTAAGAAACTCATTTTCAAAAGGCACCTGAACAGAACTTAGTCAGTTTTAATGAGGATGATTTCATTGCAGTCACTACTAGAGCTCAAGAAAAAGTTGTTGAAGGTCATAAACAACAAAATAGGCCTGTTCTGCCCACAGTCACTGATAAGACAACATCTACAGTCCCAAAACTAGCTAACAGTCATGTTGTTCCACAAAAAATAACAAGTGTTTCAGCTGGTAAAGAGCAGCAAAAATAGCTACAGCCTGATCCAAGAAGATTATTTATACCTCAGATATCAAAATTTGTTGAAGCAAAATCAGTCTTTGCTAAAGCTTATGCTAAAACAATTGAATCTGTCTCTAAAAATATTGCTTCTTTTAACATTGTTGATGTAATGAAAAAGCATAATGTTAACATCTCAATGTGGGATGCTCTAAGTATTCCAGGACAACAAGATTTACTTTCTCATGAACTAGCTAAGTTAGATTTCTTCTAAAACAACAGAAAAGGAAGTTCAGAAAGCAGACATGGTCCTTGGAACTTTCGAACAAGACCGCATCAAAGAGGTTAAATGGATGGTTCAAAAAAATTTAAATGCTCATGATATCAAGAAGCCACCACCATTTTATCTATCACTGATTATTGGAGAGCATCTTGTTCATAACTGCATGGTGGACATCAGTGTAAGTAGCACAATTATGCCAAAAGAAATTGTAGAAAAATTGGGTCTGTAGTATGAACCTACAAAAAGAGTGTTTTACAGCTTGGTGGAACTGCAACTAATATAGTTGGTGTAATAAAAAATTTGGAGGTAACATTGCATGCTTGCCCAAATGTTTCTATTTTGCAAGATGTTACTATTGTAGATTTACCTCCTTACTTTTATTTATGCTTATCTAGAGATTTCACAGCAAAGATAGGAGGTTATCTCTCTTCAGATTGGTCCTTCTTATTTTTCACTACACGTTATGGCACCAAAGTTACTATCAATTCAGAACCGTTGGCCAGATTTCACATTGAGCCCTCACTCTTCTAATGTAGTAGCTAATTATTCAGCCTTAGACCAGTCTGATTTTGATGATATAGCTCATGTTTCAACATTAGATGGTGTTTCTAACATGTTTATGGATGAAAAGACACATGAAGAACATGCTCATGATCCTTTTAAGGAAGTTTAAGAACATTTGTTTGGTGTGTATTATATGCATGAAGAAAACACACCACTTCCCTTGCTGTCCAAAATAGAAAATTCAGCAGAAGGGATTTGGAAGCTTCATTTTGATGGAGCTAAGAACAAGAAAGGATATCAACCAGGTTTTATGCTCACTTCCCTAACAAACAAAAGGTATTTCTTAGCTTTGAGTCTCCAATTTTCATGCACTTGTAATGTAGCTGAATACGAAGCATTAATTCATGGCTTACTTTGGGCCAGAAAGAGAGGTATCAGCATGCTACAAATTTTTGGTGATTTTGAGCTGGTTATCAATCAAGTAAAGAATTTTAATGTTTGTAAGAATCCATTAATGAAGTCTTACAGACATAGAGTTTCAGACTTAATGGAATATTTTGAAGCTATTAATATTCAGTCTATTCCTAGAACAGAAAATAAGCATGCAGACAGACTTGCAACAGTTGGTGCTAGTTTTGAAGTGTTGGAACAGATAGAGAACAACAAAATTTAGCCTCATATTAAGCTAATTATCAGGCCTTCTATACCTGATAATGATTTGAATTGGTAGGTTTTTGAAAATGATGATCAAATTTGTAGGTTTTTGCAGCAAGAAGCTGAATTTTCTGCAGTAAATCAAGACAAATTACAACACTTATATGGTGACCAGATTGTTCAATTAAAGACAAATAACTTTTCTCGAGGTCTAGTCACATTAGAATACATCTTCAGCACTGATGATCAGTTAAGGAAAGAAAAAACTAAGATGTCAACACATGTTGATAACTATGAAGAGATCTCAGTTGATGAAGGGAAAAAAAAAATTCTTGGAAAGGTATGTTCTTCAGCTAAAAAGCAGTCATTTATTAATCTTTGAAAATAATTTAAAGATGTTTTCACTTAGAGATACCAATACTTGAAAGGGTTTAATCCCAATTTAGCACATCATACTATTGAATTACAGCCAAATTCTAAGCCAGTTAGGAAGTAACAAAGGCTTGTGAATCCCAAAATAGAGCCTCTAATGAGGAAAGAATTATCCAAGTTGATTGAATCAGGTATTATCTTTCCAGTTAAGAATTCAAGTTGGGTAGCAAATCTTGTTCCTGTTAGGAAGAAGAATGGAGAAATCAGATTATGTGTGGATTTCAGAGATCTTAATAAAGCTTCATTAAAAGATCACTACCCACTTCCAAATATGGATCAAATTTTAAGAACAATTTTTGGTTCAGATAGACTATGTCTTCTAGATGGTTATAGTGGATACAATCAGATTTTAGTTCAAGAAGAGGATAGGTACAAAACAAATTTTACCACCAAGTGGGGTACTTATGCTTACAAAAGAATGCCTTTTGGTCTTTCAAATGCTGGTGCAACGTTTCAACGTGCAATGGACATGGATTTTCGTAGCTTGTTAAATAAATGCATCCTTGTTTATTTAGATGATGTTACTGTATTTTCAAAAGATTCTGATGAACATATAATGCATCTAAGGTAGACTTTTCAGTTATGCAGGTAGTTTGGAATATCTTTGAATCCCAAAAAGTCTATCTTTTCAGTACATCAAGGTAAACTACTTGGTCATATTGTTTCTAAGCAAGGATTAGCAATTGATCCTTTTAGAATTGAAGCCATATCACATCTATCATTGCCTCATCATAAGAAGGCATTACAAAGTTTTCTTGGAAAAATCAACTTTGTTAGAAGATTTGTTCCATATTTTGCAGCATTGGTTAAACCATTGAAAACTATGTTAAAGAAAGAGAAAATTTTCTCTTGGACCAGCGAAGGGAGAGAAGGGTTTGAAGCAATCAAAACAACCATCTCTCAGGCTCCTACTCTTGCAAATCCAAATTTTGATAAATATTTTACAATGTATGCACTTGCAGGAGCTGAAACAATCTCAACTATATTAACTCAGGTTAATGATGAAAATATTGAGCAGCCAATTGCTTTCTTTGGAAAGAGCTTGCATGATTACGAAACAAGGTACACATTTCTTGAAAAACAAGTACTTTCAGTAGTCAGAGGACTAAAGAATTTTAAGTACATGCTTTCAAACAATAAAATTCATGTTCTTGTTTCTCATCCAAGTGTGAAAGCTTTCTTGTTAAATAAAGAATTGAATGAGAAAAGAGCAGGCTGGATAACGAAAGTTATGGAATATGATGTTGATATCCAGGTTGCTAAGATAGTTCGAGGAAAAGGTTTGTGTGAACACTTAATTGCTGATATGGAAAAACAGCAAGCTGCAGAACCAAAAGATTCAAAACAACATGCTGAAATTGAAAATCAACAACCAGATGTCATGGTGCAGACTAGAAAATCAGCAACCTGAACTTGCTCAAGAGATTCAGGAATCAAGATGGATGACTGATTTAGTTAACTATTTACAGCATGGAACCTATCTGGAAGGTATGGACAAGAATAAACGAAGGTATTTCAGATTACAAGTTGTACCCTATATCTTTATTGATAGTGTGTTGTTCAAAAGAGATATAAATGGAATATTGTTGCGATGTGTTGACTATGATAAAATTCAGAAATTATTATCAGAATTCCATGAAGGACCTGCAAGAGGTCATTTTTCAGCATGTACCACAACCTTAAAAATCATGAAAGTTGGTTATTATTGGCCCTGCATATTCAAGGACTGTTTTGAATGGATCAGAAAGTGTAAGAAATGTGCTTTCTTTGTTGGAAAAGAACGTTTAGCTTCACTTCCTTTACAACCTATTTCAGTTGATCAACCTTTTATGCAGTGGGGTCTTGACTTTATTGGCATGATAAATCCACCTTCTTCACAAGGACACAAGTGGATCTTAACTGCTACAGATTACTTTACATGATGGACTGAAGCAATAGCCTTGAAAGATGCTAATGAAACTTCAATACTATCCTTTTATGAAGGTATAGTTTGCAGATTTGGTGTTCCAGCAACTATCATATCAGATAATGCTTTAGCATTTCTTGGTGCAAAGATAACAGATTGGGCTGTCAACCATGGAATTTATCTAAGTTCTTCATCTAATTATTACCCACAAGGTAATGGGTTAGCTGAAAGTACTAACAAGAATATTTTAAGGATCATCAGAAGAACACTCAAGGATAATCAAAGAGCTTGGCATCTGATGTTGAATTCAACACTTTGGGCTGATAGAGTGACTCCTAAAAGATCAGTTGGCAATTCACCATATAAAGATTGTTTATGGAAAAGAAGCAAGAATGCCTATTTCAGTTGAGTTACCTGCATTAGATTTGCTGCATCAAATGGAGCTGCTTGAGAATGAACCATTGCAGGTTTGTTATGCAGAGTTAATGGAGTTACAAGAGCTAAGAGATCAAGCTCATGTGAATATGGAAAAAAATCAGAAGTAGATGAAGAAGAATTTTGATAAGAAATCCAAATTCAGAATCTTCAATGAAGGAGATATTGTGTTAAAGTGGGATGTTGATCGTGCAAAGCCAGGAAGACACACAAAGTTTGATACAATCTGGAGTGGTCCTTACATGATTTCAGCTTGCAAAGAACACAATGCTTTTCAGCTTTCAAGGCTGAATGGAGAGGAACTTCCCATTCCTGTGAATGGTATGTTTCTCAAACACTGTTATTGAAAATCTTACAGTGATTTGTTAGAGTAGGATTTCCCTTCAATAAGTGCAGTTTCTACACATTGCAATGTTTTTCAATTCAATAAGTGCATTCGTGCACGTGGTCTGGTTTACCAGATCCTTTCCCATTTTTAGTTCATTTTGGAAGGGTTGGACCTTCTAGAAAGACAAATTTTACTTACATGTTTGGACTCCATGCCCAATGGACAAGAGCAAGGCACTGGTTTACAAGCTAGCAGGAAACTTTCCCCGCAGGATCACCAGAAATGTTGACAATTTTTGCACTTGTGCAAAAATGGGCAACTCAAAACTTTGTTATGATGGATAGCATTGGTGAAGTATACCTAAGCTAGGGGATTTTCTTTCAGATAATATTGTTACTGTTGAATTAATTAATGATTACATGAAATCTGCAACTATGTGTGTTGTTACAAAATGTAACAAATCACATAGTCTATAATTTCTTGACTATCTTCAGCAAAAGAACACAAGGCCCCGAAGGACAGATGTGTTGTCTTGATGAGGATTTCCAATTACAGAATAGATGAAATGCTAAGTCTTGGAACAACAAACATAAATGCAGATTGCAGAAATCAAAGTTCATTACTGGATGTTACAGGTATTCTTAATGTTCTTTCCTTCATGATTAAGACATTCAATTATATTACTGAGTTGTTTAGTTCATTATACAATCCATACAGAAAGTTGAAATGCAGAAAGAAATACACAACTCAATTTCAGAATTCAATGTTTTATTCATAAGGAATTTCAAATGTTCCCACACAAGTCGTGGGATGTAACTGAAAAGTAAAGTACAACTACTGAAATAAGAGATACACAGGCATGAAAGAGAAAATAAAGGAGTATGAGTGAACCCATCATTGCCTTGGGTCTTCTCCTTTGGTTGATGTGTCTTCATCTTCAGCACTGGAAAGAACTGTACCTGAAAAGAAGAAAAGAGGAAAATCATCAGTTAAGAGCTCAGGGTTGATCCATATTCCTACATTGTCCTAATTCATGCATATGAATCTCTTAACAACAGGAGATGTAGATTACTTGAAGATCATACTGCATACATGATTTACTCACTCAGAAAGAAGAGAAAGAGAAAAGAAAAGAAAACCATGGACATAAGAGAGGCCAAAAAGCCTAAATATTTTCTAACTATTTTCTTAAGTGTGCAGGTACAGGTTGCAGCCAAGAAAAATAAATCAAGTCATTCAGGCCTCATTATTGTTTCAGATTGTAGTTTTCAATTATTTCTATTCCATGGTACATGAAGTAGAGTGAAAGGGAATGCAACTCAAGGTTCAACAGCTATTCTAGAGAGAGAATGAAGAATGCAAACTCAAGTTTAACTACTATTCTAGAGAGAGAACTATTTGCAGACAAAGTGCATATTTGAATTGCAACTAAAGGAAAAAGAATTTTGGGAAATTTTAATAGGGCTTTGCCATGTTGAACATTTCAAATTTTCCAGCATGCACAGAAATACTACTATCAAAGAAATAAAGTATCTAAGTAAAAGAAATAAGATTATAGTATTTCAACAAAGCATCTGAATCAAGGCTTATGCCTGAGAATGGTATTACATGGATGAAGAACTGCTTACAAATTCCATAATGCCACATACATAAGTACAAAGATCTCATGAAATCAAGAACAGATTGTAGAATCAAAAGGAGTAATAATTTCCAGTACCCATATCAAAAAATAAGATACCCTAAATCTGGGTTGTAATACCTTAAGCCACAAATTGAAAAATACATGGGTATATACAGATTTTGGGAAAAATAACTCATTTAAGCAGGACAGTTAAAATCCATCTACATATTTGTTGCAATACAACTTAAAGGAGCGAATGCAATTGTATGTCTACAAAAGAAAATGCATATCGTGGCTTTGATCGAAAAACCATTATATGAGTATCGAAAATATCAGAGAATATGCCTCTATTACAGTTGGGAAGTCAAGAAACCAAAGCTTCAAAATCTCATCAATGGTGGCATTTATTTTTATGTGAGCCAAAAGTATCAAGTTAACAAATCAGAGAGTAAATAATGCAAATACCAGTTTACAACCATAGGGTCATTAAAAGACAATTATAGTGAGATGGGAAAATTAAATACAAAGAAATCCTGGGTAACTGAGTAAAACCCATCGAATGGGTGGCAAAATACAGAGTATAAGAAATGAAAAACCATATTAACATGGAGTTCAAGAGCTAAAAAAATGATGAAGTTTTCAGAGTCTCATAAATCAATTTGGGCAAAGAAATCGAGCTCCACATATAAGAAATGGCAACTATTTTCAAAAAAAAATCAAAAGGTTACTTCAACAATGGCGGACATTGAATCTTTGCAGAGCTCCTACAGACACATATATTTTGAAGAAAATCTCGAACTCTAAGAAATGCAACCAAAAATTTGATCAATTCTTACATTATAAAACAGATCCAAACTCAAAATGATTAAAATAGTGGCCGTTAATAACAAAGAGAAAAAAATCAAGCTCGCACAGAGCTTAAAAGAATGATGACATGATATAACAATCAAAGTTCAAGGAAGTCTCCAATAGAACACTCCAAACAAGTCAAATTGGAACGAGAACGAGCTTGAAAAACTTCAATCATGACGGCCATTAAAAAATTTGTAGAGTTCATTTAGCTCGGCTTTAGCTCAAGAGTGAAATGCGAAAGATTAGGGTTTCAAGTGTTTTACTCGTCAAAATCCAAAGTGACATAACTCACTCTGTGTTAAGGATTAAAGAATCAACAGATCAAAATCAATGAGTATCAGATCAAAGGGAAGAGAACGTTTGATAAATTCGATGCAAACCATGCTGGTTAGGTTTCACCAACCAAATTCAATGCAAGTTAGAAACCTTAATCATGGTTTGGAGATCAACGACCATGGATCAAAATTATAGAAATCAACGTTCATAAATTGATCATAAAAATTGATGCAAACTCAAAGTTAATAAGTAACCCATGTGAAATGACCGGTCTTTTTCACTAACTTATCACTTTTTAAATTTTTGTAAATTGTCAAAAATTTGTCCGCAGACCTGCAGGCCCGCAGAGTACATGTGGCACTATTGTTGTAGAGGTCGAAAGGTGGAGGGTCAGAAGTTATTAGCCTTCAAAAATTTAAGTTTTGTAAAATATTAAAGTTTTAAAGTTTTCCCTGATAGACCTAAAGTAGGCCCGAAAATGTAAAAACACCGATATATTAAGTTTACATCAGAATATCGGAGTATTTTTAGACTTATTTTCAGAAAAAGGTAAAAAGTATTAAAGTTTTCCACAAGCCCGAAGGAGTCACATGGTCTATTTTCATTATCAAGGTGGACGGTCGAAATATTTCTTGCCTTCAAAAATTTAAGCTTTTACAAAAAGAGTTAAAGTTATAAATTTTGCCCAAAAATCTGTCAGCTAAAGTCAAAGCACAAATATGTTAAGTCAAAAGTTGGATCGACGGAATTATTTTTTCCTTTGAGATTTTGAAGCTTTTGGAAAAAGAATTAAAAGGTACAAAGTTTCCCAAAGCTCTGCTGGCTCATGCTTATGTAAAGTGAGTTCGGGGCATCAGAATATTTTCAAACTTTCAGTCTTTTGGAAAAGTGGAATAAAGTTATTAAGTTCCTCGCAGACCCGTAAAAGTTACTTGAAAATTTTTTTGAAGGTGGATCATTAGGACTTTCTGAAAATTTGGGCTCTTTTCCAAAGGGAGTAAAAGTAATAAAAGATATTTGCGGACACATGAATGGACACCTCACCAAATTTTTGAAGGCGGGTCGCCGGAATATTTTGTGCCTTTAAAACTTTGAGTATTTTTTCAAAAGAGGAAAAAAGTTAAAGTTAAGTCACCCATTGGCCTGCAAAAGTCAAAGGCATAGGAACAAAGTTTTTTAGTGGCCCGAATCTCCGCGGCTAAAAGTCAAAGTTCAAAAAGTCAGAGTGTTTATTAAAGAAAGGTGGGCCATCGGATCAATTTGGAACTTTAAACTTTTTGTTAAAAAGGGAAAAGGTAATAAAGTGCCCCAGCCCCACCAAGGACCAAATGAGCCATGTATGCATAACAGAAGCGTAGGAGTTCGGAGCATCGGGGTCCTTTAAAACTTTGAGTTTTTAAAAATGGAATAAAGTGATTAAGTCACCCACGACTCCGCCCAAAAAATCAAAAGTTTGAATCGAGGAAGTGGGCCACCGGGGGATTTTCAATTTTTGATCCCTTTTCAGAAATAGTGCAAAAGTCATAAAATTAAGCCGAGAGCCCGTTGTGACTAGTTTCAGACATGTGTAAGGCCCATATTAAAGCAAATGGGTGGGTCGAATATTCAAAATACACAATTTTTATCAGAAAATGATAAGGAAGGATTTTCCAGGCCGTTTTGGATCAAATTTGTCATACATGGATGTCTTTTTCGAGATAATTAAATACAAAGTTCTTCAGAAAAACTTTGGATGAGATTAAGTCTACAACAATGGCGGATTTACACAAAAAACACAGAACAATTAACAATGGCGTCCAGGGAAAATTTTTACAGAACTTTTCCAGCTCGAATGGAGCTAATTAATTTAATTACCAGAAAAATGACTAAGTCTGCAATCTTTTTGCATCAAAATCCGAGTTCCGAGTTCACCAGATTCAACCATGTTCTGAAAGAATATTTAATTTTTCTCACTCATAGAGAGTAAAGCGGCATGCGTTCGCACAAATTAGAAAAGATAGATCAGCAAAAAGACAGAGTCTGGATGCACAAAAAGAAGACTTACTCAAAAAGCAAAGCTTCTTTTTAGTAAATCATCCACTCATGATTTTCTTAAAATAGACATGCTTTTCTTAAAAATAGATCAATCAAATTCAGTTGACTAGTTGTAACCGATGGCTATTAATGCCTCTTGTATTTGCATGCTTTATTTTTATTCCTCTATTTATTAATAGATGAAGGATAAAAATAGGATGCATGGGTGAGTACAGCTTTAGTCTATTTTTAGGAAGGGTGGGGAATAAATTTTCTATATATTGTGTGCCTGAGCAAAGCACAAGGAATCAAAGTTTAATTTTCTGGAGGACTTCTTAGACATAGAGTGCTGAAGCAATTTCTTGCTAGTTTTTCCCTTTGAATGTGAAGTATTTTCTTCCTTTCCAATTATTTGTAGTCTTGTGTATGTTCCATTAATCTTGTGAGTGTGAATTACCTGATTAATCATCTTACCCTATTGCAAATTCAGTAATTTCTGTATGATATTAATGTGCATGTTTAACTTAGTAGTATTGTCGTGATACCTCCCCTCAATACATCAAAGTGTTTTCCCTTAATATTTTGCAGAAAATTGTTGACTCGTGCATCAAGAATTCTTGCCATATCATTTGTGCATATACTCAGTCAAATCCCTCATACAAATTTAGTGTATCACCTCAGTTTTAAATTCCTTTTACATTCATCTTTTACCCTCAAACCCCAAAAAATTAGTTTAGGATACACCAATAAGGAACCAACCTTGATACCAGAGACTCACCTCAAAATAGGTATACCCATAGACCTGAGGTGTTTCCATTATATCTACGAAAGAGAGAGATCAATTTTGCAAGCTTAGAACACCTGCAACCATCTCTCTACAGGGTGCACTTTCGAGAGATTAAATCAAGAAACAAACACATCCATTGAGTCCTACCATTGTTTTTTGAAGACTAGATACTTGTGTGATAGACAAAAGAAATGTACTCACCATATGGACTATTTGTTCTACACACTTGTGTACAAGGTGGAGCCATTTTACAAACACAATAGGAAGTTGCAAAAATATGGCTTCTTGACCAATTTCATAAAAGAAAGATAGCTATTGACATTGGTTGAGAGATAAAAGAGTTTTACGGATGCATATTGCCTTGTAATTACGCTTGATTGCGATCAATTATGGGTGAGGAGCAAAACAAATAAGAAAATTTTGAGCCTTGGACGTATGCGGATGTGTGTTGTCTATCATAGGAAATATGTGCAAGCACGTGTTGAAGGAATTTTATTTTTGCAAGCAATATGTGTCGTTGTCATCATATCAAACACCAGTAGTGACAGGTTATTCAATGCCATCATATGTTACCGATGTAGATTGCTACACATAAGTCGTAGAGAAATAAGCATCATGTTGAAATTATTTTCATTTCACGTGCAAGAGCCAATACTTATGGGGAGACAATTAGGATAAATGAAGACACATTCCATGATGGCCCCTCGTCACCATATCCAACATCATAAGTGGAAGGTAATTCAATGTCATCGTATATGGAAAGTAGTGATATAGATTACTAAACTTAAGTCGTAACGAAATAAGCATCGTGTTGAAATTATTTTCATTTCATGTGCAGGAGCCAATACTTTTGGGTAGACAAGTAGGGTAAATGAAGACACGTTATGAGATGGCCCCTCTTCATTGTATCCAACAACAGAAGTGGAAGGTAATTCAATGTCATCGTATGTGGAAAGTAGTGATATAGATTGTTAAGCATAAGTTGTAACGAAATAAGCATCGTGTTGGAATTGTTTTCATTTCTTGCGCAACAGCCAATACCTATGCAAAGAAAAGCACTGTAAATGATGGCATGTTATGGGATGGCCCCTCCTCACCACCTCAACATTAACTGACAGTTGATGGTTAGTTGTTAATGCCTTTAATTAATTAATTGATGCCAATGATAATGTTCGTCACGCATATTTATGATTAGGTGCCATTGTGTATTCATGTGTACAATGATATTGAAAACCTAGTGTATAAATAAATAACTTTCTATGGCACAGGCACAAGAATTCCTAAAATAGTTGGTGTTGGTGTTTTGATGATAGAAAGTGATTCCAATTTTATGGAAAACACATCCAAATAATTCTTGCATGACTGAGTACATATGAATAGAAAAAAACATTATTTGAACGTGTTCAAAGGTTTAGGAGAGACCTATAAGCATCAAATATGTTGGATGTTTCTTTCAAAGGAGATTTCATTTATACATCCACCACACGCATGCGTCCATGGTTTAGTGCAAGTAAAAAACACCACCGCAATGTGACTAAGAGGCCAGTCATTGTAGAAGATTTGAAAAATCACACTTAAGACTACGAATGCTTCCAATTCCCCGATGAAAATCATCCAAAGAGGAGACAAACAACAAAAATGGAACATACATGTTAAAACATTGAACTATTAGTGTGATTGTGAATTCGCAAGAAATTTTAATTGTGGAGGCGAAAACTAACATATTGATCTTTTATTTTGTAGGTGGTTCAAATGCAACTTAAACATCTCCTCATCGCCGCTTATCTTTCAGCAATTTAGCATTTGTGCAAGGTGTGTATTAAATTTCCTTAATTTCATAACATTTATTTACTGTATGTAAGGTAAAAATCCTTTGATACCTTATCTAATATTTAATGCCTTGTGTTGCAGATGCAACAGATATGCAGAGAGATGTATCTTACAGAATGAGCAGGTTGAGCATTGGAAAGTAAATGTATGGCATGTTGAGTGGGCCTATATTATAATTGTAAACATTTCAAATTCATGTATATGAGATTGTACAATGCGTATATTTAAAATACATAAATATGGAATGTGTACAACTGACTTGGACTTTGATTATTTTCAGAGTATTTAAAATAAGTTCTCGGTAGTGTTAGCCAACGTACAACCTCTCATGTAATATATGGATAATATAAAATATTTTAACAAATAGAAAGTTGATGTAATTATGATGAAATTATGGAAAAATGAGGGTGTTTTTTGGCATGTTGAAAAACACATGGTGTTTTTCAGCACTTTGAGAAACACAATCACATTCGCCAAAAGGTGCAACCCGTGTTTCTTTTCCTTCTCCTTGTACAAATTTACTCCACATCAACTACTTACCAGGCGGAGAAGGGTTGAATTTCTCCAATGCGATGAAAAATGGAGTGTGTATTCCACCACGTTGAAAAAGGCATGGTGTTTTTTAGCACTTTGAGAAACGGAATCCCATTCTCCAAAAGTTACAACCCGCAATGATTTTCCTTATCCTTGTAAACATTCACTCCACATCAACTCCTTTTCAGGAAGAGAGGGGTTTAATTTTTCCAATGCGATGGAAAACTGTGGGTGTTGTTCGCCACGTTAAAAAATGCACGGTGTTTTTCAGCACTTTGAGAAACGCAATCACATTCGCTAAAAGGTGAAACCCGTGGTCATTTTCCTCCTTGTTTAAATATTGACTCCACATAAAATACTTACCAGGTGGATAAGGGTTGAATTTCTCCAATGCGATGAAAAATGGAGTGTGTTTTCCGCCACGTTGAAAAATGCACGGTGTTTTTCAGCACTTTGAGAAACGTAATCCCGTTCTCGTAAAGGTGTAACCCACTGTGATTTTATTTCTCCTTGTAAACATTGACCCCACATCAACTACTTGTCAGGTGGAGAAGGGTTTAATTTTTCCAAAGTGATGGAAAAATAAGGGTGTTTTTTGCCACGTTGAAAAATGCACGATGTTTTTCAGTACTTTGTGAAACGCAATCACGTTCGCCAAAAGGTGCAACCCGAAGTGATTTTCCTCCTTTTTGTAAACAATGACCCCACATCAACTAATTACTAGGTGGATAAGATTTGAATTTCTCTAATGTGATGAAAAATGGAGTGTGTTTTCCACCACGTTGAAAAATGCATGGTGTTTTTCAACACTTTGAGAAACGCAATCCTGTTATCCAAAAGGTGCAACCCGCGGTGCTTTTCCTTTGTAAACATTGAATCCACATCAACTACTTGTCAGGCAGAGAGGGGTTGAATTTTTAAGTGGATACAATATGAGAAAATCATAATATTAGACAAACCATTTATACATTTACACAAAATTTATAGTAACCGGAGAAAATACTAATTATCTCTTATAAGACTGGATGAAAATAATGAATTACATTGCAATAACCAATATTATTTTTGCAAACTAATTATCTCTTATAAGACTGGATGATAATAACAAAATACATTGAAATAACCAATATTCTTGAAATAACCAAATTTATAGTAATCGTAGCAAATACTAAGTCCATTAATCATTAGTCAAATGGTAATTTTTTCTCAGTTGATGCCTTGGATAGGATGTACATCTTCTTCCATAATTCTTTGTGACCTTTGTGAATTTTAACAAAGGAATTAAAGCTTGCTACTTGATTTTCGAACACTTTTTTGTTCGATTCACAGATCGTCTCGCAATTCTAAATTTCTAATTCCAAATCTTGAACCTCAAGCTCCAAATCTGTCTTCCTTGAGGAAGCATCTTGTAATTGGTCTAATTATTTTTTATTTTTTGACAAATTTAAATATTGCAGTCTAACTCTTTCACGCTCAATTTTATAAAACTTTGCCTTATTCATTGTAAGTTTCAATTCTACTTCCATACGAAATAATGGGTATGAATCATATTTTTGTTCAACTCCAACATCTTCGTTTGCAGGGATCTTAACAGTATTTCTGAACACATTAGTACTTGCACTATATAATTTTTCATTATCTTTCGATTCCGGCACTAGTAAGGCCTTGCGCTTTCCAACCTTCTTTTGTTTTGTCATCTAATTAAACCTATATTTAAACAATCAATTAATCTCTGTTAACATTCAAGCATAATTTTTAGTATTTTTCACCATTCAAACATAATTATGAAATGTATACGAAAGTTTAGTAAGCACATCAAACCCAAGCAGGCATACATGGAAGAAGAATTCAACTATGTAACCATTACCCACAAATCATAATCCATAATACACAAGTTTTGACAACAAATTTTTGATTTATGTACATTAAATTACTGAACACGACAAACCCAAGTAGGCATACACGGAATAAGAACGAAACTAAGTAACCATATACCATATACCGTAATCCACAATCCATAGTCACGTTAATAGATTAACCACATACACAGTGACAACATCATCATCTATACAATAAAGTTTCAACTTCATCACACATATATAAACTTGTCTTCTAATCACACTTGTATTACTCTTCCTTATTCATCACATCGCATACCAGATATTGCAATTCATATACATGATTTAAATACTAATTAATGTGCACATACTAACATCAACAAAAAAACTACCATATTAGATTAAAATCACATACATATAATAATCATAATATAACCACATACGTCTATCCATATCATTTATTATTTTACAAAGGAAAAATTCAATAAATATAACTAATTTTTTGCATACCACATAATCAATATCTATACATATATGGAAAATATATAAGTAAACTATGTCAAATATGTAAGTGAAATATAAAAGTACAATAACACACTGATGTCAAATATATATCTAAGTTCAATGTGTTTAACAAGCATATTTCCATCTCAAAGGTTGTATGACTGGTATATTCATTTGTTATTATTGTCTTGGGTGGGAGTTCCTAGTGTTTTTTCCTCGATTGCCACATTTTCCTTCATGTACATCTTCTTCCATACTTCCTTTTGATATTCATGTATTTTAAGAATGGTATTAAATTTTTCTACTTGATTTACGAACAATTTTTTGTCCGCTTCATGCATTGTCTCCCAATTCTTAATTTCCAGTTCTAACTCCTGAACCTCAAGCTCCAACTCCATTTTCCTTGAGGAAATTTCTCCTATTTCATCCAATATTTCTTTTTTTTCATAAAATATAAATTTTCAAATGCAAATCTTTCACAGTGGTTTTGATACATCTTCATCTTCTTTGATACAAGTTTCATTTCTAATTCCATATGAATTGATGGGGAAGACTTGTCTTCTTATTTAACACTGATATCTTTGTTTGTAGATCTCTTAGCATTATTTTTGAATGGATAAGTGTCACTATTGAATGATTCATAATCATTTTCTTCTTACACTGGAGAATCCTTGTGCTTTCCAGTCTTCTTTAGTCTTTCCATATAAATAAACCAATATTATAATGATCGATTATTATCTCTTACCATTCAAAAATAATTAGAAAGGAAATAATGCACTTAACTTATACGTAACAAAATATTATCATGGATGAAATATATATGAAAGTTTCGTAAGCACATAAAACCCAAGTACGCGTACATGGATGAAGAACACAACTATGTAATGATAAAACGCAAACTGTAATCCATAATACACAAAATTTGAAAGTAAAATTTTGAATTATCTACAGTAAATTACTAAAAACGTCAAACCCAAGTGGACATACAAGGAAGAACTAAACTATGTAACCACATACCATAAAACGTAATCCAAAATCTATAGTCACATTAATACATTAATACATTAACCAGATACACAATGATAACATCATCATTTATACAGTAAATGGAATGTCTCATAACAAGAATAAAAACCATGTAATGCATTATAAAAATAATGTAAATGGATAACTCTATGTAACCCATAACCACAAATGATATTCAATATATCAATAATGCAATACTAAATCATAAACCTCAAACACATTAAAGTCACATCCTCATCATATACACATATATACAAATCTAACTCCTCACAATCAATGTTATACATAATTTTTTTCATCTCCTTCATTGCCTAGTGTTAGCAACAAAAAATTCTCCATTATAAAATCTAATACGTTTCTTCTCATTTCTATGAATAGAATTTGGCATGATGCAAAAAAAGGGTGTGGCATCCGATGTCTTTATCCGAGTATGGTGCGTTGTCTCAACATGTACTGCATCATCTTGAAAGACAAACATATAGTAAATAAGTCAACGTAGATGAATCTCTCAGTTAAACACATAATTAAATTAAATCATCTAGTACATCTACTTTCCTCTTCATGAGTGACAAGTCTGATATCATTGAAATCCCAAATAGCAAACCCTTTGACACACTCTTCCAAATTGTTTGCAAATGTATTAGGGTAGGGAAATGGACCAGTGGGAACAATGGCCTCAGAAATAATCACTTTGACAGTAAATTAGGGATTGTGATGCCATGAAATTTCACGTGTGGGCTACTATCAAAAACCACTCCACTCGCGACAAGCACATCAGGGTAAGTGTAGGAAGTTGATGGACAAAAATGGGGTCATTCGTGGACGTCATATTGCAAAAAATAGCAAAATCTCAACTTGTAGGGATTATTAGCAATACGCGCATTCAAAATTAGAAAAACTTAGAAAATATATATATATATAATATGAATCGTAGCATCTGGAATCTAGTTTCTAAAATACTAATTTTTTAAAAAACATGGACAACTTTAGCTATATTAAAAACTTAAAATTATATGACTTGGTTTTTTTTTTAAAAGACTTATAAGATTGTAGTCCATTTGCTCACGATTTGGATGACAAATCTTGTTATTTTTTTTTCATTTGGTGAAAAGTTAGATGTAGTTGTCTATCTTGGGATGGATTTTATTTTGTATTTTTTCGAGCAATATTTTTTTTTAATGATTTTTTCCGTGAAAGTGGTCTGAAAATATTTAGAAAACGGAGCGCTTTCCATTTGCCCGCCATAACTATATTAAAAAATATCGTATATCAAAAAATATCGAAATCAAATATATTTTTTTATTTTTTTATATATATAGATATAACGTGTATAGAATTTGTCCATGCTTGGGATGGTATAATTTTTATCACATTTTGATAAGCGAAACAAAAGTTACAGTCTTAAATGTAGACATGAACATTTGCGGGAAAAAATGTCTTAAAGGCCTATTGTTACTCAAAAAATTGTAAAATGATATTTATTTTATTCTATTCACTTTAAAACCAACATTTCTATGAAGCTAACAATCTCCCCTATGCGATGACACTATTTTTGGGAAATATTTTCAGTTTTTTAACATGGTTCAAGTCTCTAGAAGAGAAAATTTGAGGTTTTTTAACCTTTAACACTTCATAATGACCCTTACATAGCTTTGGTTGGGGAAAAACAAAAATTTCTCTGAGCCTTAAGGTTAGCGGATTTGATGATATAGATAAATCTGCGATCGCGGTTTATAAACCGTGATCGTGATTTATATAACACAAACCGCAAGCACGTTTTATGAAACCATGATTGTGGTTTATAAAGTGCGCTCGTGGTTCTTAAATCATATTTACACATATCCCAATGTTTGAATTACCATATGATTTTTACTGTCTGACCTTACCGTATGAATTGTTGTGAAATTATGTCTTTTTCTTATCACCGGAAGAAAAAGGAAGTCATTAAGTAAAAAACAACAAACGAATTAGAGGCCAACAAAATTCAAAATGCTGAGCGAATGCGGAATCTTCGTGAATCAAGAAGAGCTTCATCTTCAACCCCAACTATTGTAAGCAATGAAGAACCAAGTAATCTTTCTATTATCAATGTTGAAGTTGAATTAAATACTCATGATAAAGACATTTTTAATATCAATGTTGAAGAAGAACTAAATACTTGTGATGTAACAAATGTTGAAATTGAATGAGCCAATAAAAATGTGAATAACGAAATTCATGTTGAAAATGTAGACAAACAAAATTTGACAAAAAAACCTCCAAGGATTTTACATAAGAAACCTAATTTTTTATTGAAATTGATGAAAACATTTTGAAACCAATTTCTAAGAAAATTTCTGAATGACAAATCAGAAGAAAAACCATTGAAATTTGGGATAATCATTTTGAAATTTTAAATGATTCTCAAAGATGTCAAGTTATTGGTTGGTTTGATGAAATTGATTAAAATGAGACCTACATTAAACACCTTAGGATTGACAACATCTAATATATGTGGTCAAACCTCTACAATTGTTGAAAACCTTCATGATGCATATCACACTGTTGGTGTCAAGAGACGCACTAGCGATAGTAATATTGTGTGTCGTGTACTTGCTACTAGTGCTGAAAAAAACAATGTTTTATTACACAAACAAGTTGAATGTTGCAAGTTAATCGAAAAATCCTAATAAAAGTAATTGAAAGACGTAATATTCTTTAATCACTCAATAAAGCTGATTTTTAGGCATTTTCTGCTAGAGCACCGCATAAGGAAAAAGATAATTTTAATGCTATAAGAGAAGTTGTTATTCAATTTTGGCATGATAACACTAGAGTTTCACCTAGTACAAGAGATGTTATAAAATGGAGAGTTGGTTCTACTGATCGTGAACCACATCCAAAGCATTTCTTAGATGACTCAAACTCAATTTTTTCGTAAGTTTGAACAAGAGAATATGGAAATTAAAATTAGTCAACATTTTTTTGAAATGTTGAAACCATTCTATGTGAAAATCAACCACAATCGCACCACTTGTTGTTGTAGGCAACATGTTGAATTTGTGATGTATTATGATAAATTTTTACGTATTTGTTCTAATTTTCATTCTAAAACTATGTTATCAGAATGTGGTGTTCAAGTTCCACCAATATCTTCCAGGGATTTCATTCCTACTATATTTTGTGAAAAAGAAGTTGGACAATTTTTTTATAGTCAGGATTGTTTAGATGGAAGTTGTGGTATATGCGGCGGATTACCTAAATTGGAAAGTTACATCCATGAGAAAATTGAAGGTACAATAAGACATAATTTAGTTGATTTTGATAAATATAAATCAGTTGCATACCAGTTGAAAGATGGAAAAGAGTCTAAACGGTGTGAGCTAGTTACAGAACAAATGTCTGTTTTTCAATTTTTGAGAAAATTTAAGGGTGAAATTGTTTATGAGTATGCTAGGCATACGCATAGAGCTCGATGGTTGGATGAACAATTCAAGATATGCAAGGACACATTTCCTATTGGTACTATTGTTTCAGTGGTCGATTTTTCAGAGAATTACACATTGCAACCACAAATGGAGGTTCAATCGCAATATTACAACTCAGTACAAGTTGCTATTTTTGTGCATATAGTATTTCTACATTCTCCTGATAGTACAAAGAATGATCAATTTTTTTTAAGAGAGTACCAATTTTATATCAATGATGATCGTACTCATTCTACTGAATTTGTGCAAGGGTGTTTCCAATTATTTTATGGAAACTTGTCTGATAGGGACATCCACTTCAAGCAACATTATATATGGTCAGATAATTGCACGTCTTAGTTTAAGAATGCATGAATTTTTTATTGGATGAGCAGGACGCATGTAAATATGGGTGTGCAACATATTTGGAGTTTCATTGAGGTTGGACATGGAAAATGAGAGCATGACGGTGCAGGGGCATATATGAAAAGAGCTCCTACAAGAGAAGAGTTGAAGTACAAAGATGGTGCTAAATTAAAAGATGCAAAGAGGATAGTGGAATGATGTATTGATAACATGGCTCGAGGTTCTCAAGAAAATTCCACAGTTCGCAGATATTTTTGGTTGATAGAGGAACAACAAATTGCTAACTACAAGGATTGTATGACACTCACTGCGTCCAGTGATATGCACTCATTTTGTAGCTCAGACGCTACTTCGTGGGTCATATGGAAAAGAAAGTTGACATCTTTTTGTGCATCTTGTATCAAATTTGTCACTGTTGAGTGTGATTCACAAGAATGGGTGGATGAATGGATTTGTAGGCCTCTAACTCCACTTCCTAGTTATCAACCTCCACAAGCATTACGACTTGTTTATGTAGATGACATTGCAACATCCAAGGACTTTGAAAAATTGTGATTTTGGTGCAACAAGGTATTTATGGTTATTTATTTAATTTTTGTATTGAGTTATGTCCATTGAAATTTTAATATGTAATTTAAATTTGAGTTGTTCAACCTTTGTTTTTTTTAGGACATGTGTTTGCACATATTGCGACAAAAGACAATGAAGAAGGAACAGACCATTTCTTATGTCGTTGCATCGAGGAAAGAAAGAAGTTGACTTCTCCTATTATAAATGGTGAAGATATTGAGTATCCTATAGGGTCATTGGTAGTTACTGGAACTTAGATTCGACGGTATCCATTAAAAACTCCTCTATTTGGGTGTTTGAAGACTTTGAGACACACAGGAAAATACTCTTATATTCGCATCCAGTTCTAGCGACAAATATTCAGCTGTATAGATATCGAGGAAGGCCTAATAACAAGATTCTTTGGAAGGTTCGAGAGTCAGATCATGAAGCAATCTTATCTGCTATTCAGAGTAGATCTGATCCTGATGGTTCATTGGAATGAATTTACAATGCTCATGTCTGGTATATATAATTTCTTTGGGTATATATAAATTTGTTAGTTAGTTAGATTTAAGTTCATATATTTTATTTTAAATTTATGTATTTTGTATATATCTAGTATGGTTTTGATTTGAAACTAAAATTTCTTTGACTAACACTTTTATGTGCAGGTTAGTGGTGCCAGAAAAGCTTCCACCTTCACGTGGTTAGCACTATTAGTAGATAATTTTAAATTCTCGAAGCTAAGAGAAGATTTCATTGTTTTACAAGAAAAGAGAAGCAATTAACAACAATTTATGTACCCATGAAGGGGGTTCTTGGCTCCGGAAGAGGTAGCCCATAAGCACCTGGAGCTTAGAGAACTGAAATGACTCCTCCCAAAGTGTTTACAAGACCATACCTACGTGTGTGCACAATTAGTTTGGTGCCATGACCCATCATTTGCAAAATATAGCGTTTGACAGCCTTACACTGACTCAAACTGCACTATTTCACACGTTTACAAACAATAGGGCAACGAGAGCACCAATCTGAGAAGGAAAAAACTAAGAGAGGCTATTGTAGAGGATCCATATTTCGATGTTTTAAATTAGACGAGACATCTCTAGGTGCCATGGAGTCTAAGTAGTCACCCGTCGAAGTTGAACAATATTTTGGTCTCAGGGCTCTTAAGGGACTATGCCCAAACGAAGTAGCCCGGAAGCAACGACGTTGTCGTGCACCAAAATGACACCTCCTATAGCATTCACCTAGCCACCCAGATGTTTTGCCACAGTCCTTTTGGTGCCATGACCCACCGTTTGCAAAATATAGTGTTTGACAACCTTACACTGGCTCAAACTGTACTATTTCGTGTGTTTGCAAACAATAGGGCAGTGAGAGCACCGATCTGAGAAGAAAAAAACTAAGAGAGGTTATTGTAGAGGGTCCCTATACCGAGGTGTGGGATCTAATAAGACATCTCTAGGTGTTAGGGAGTCTAAGTAGTCACCCGTCGAATTTGAATGATATTTTGGTCTCACGACTCTTAAGGGACTACGCCTGAACAAAGTAGCCCGGAAGCAACAAAGTTGTCACTCACCAAAAAGACACCTCCTCTAGTGTTCACCTGGCCACCCAAGCATGTCGGTTGTAATCAGTTGGGTCCCACGACCCATCGTTTGCCAAATATAGCATTTAACAGCCTTACATTGGCTCAAACTGCACTATTTCGTGCGTTTGTAAACAATAGGTCGGTGAGAGCACTGATCTAAGAAGGAAAAAACTGAGAGATGATATTGTAGATGGTCCCTACACTGAGGTTTTAGATTAGACGAGATGTCTCTAGGTGCCACGGAGTCCGATTAGTCACCCGTCGAAGTTGAACGATATTTTGGTCTCAGGGCTCTTAAGGGACTACGCCCAAACGAAGTAGCCTGGAAGCAAGGAGTTGTTGTGCACCAAAAATACACCTCTTATAGCATTCACCTAGCCACCTGGATGTGTCGGCGTAGTTGGTTCAGTGCCTTTGACCCACCGTTTGCAAAATATAGCGTTTGACAACCTTACACTGGCTCAAACTGTACTATTTCACGTGTTTGCAAACAATAGGGCAGCGAGAGCACCAATCTGAGAAGGAAAAAATTGAGAGAGTTTATTGTATAGGGGCCCTATGCCAAGGTGTGGGATTAGAGACATCTCTAACTGCCATGGATTCTGAGTAGTCACTCATCAAAGTTGAACGATATTTTGGTCTCAGGGCTCTTAAGGGACTACGCCCGAACGAAGCAGTCTGGAAGCAATGAACTTGTCGCAGACCAAAAAAATGCCTCCTCTAGTGTTCATCTAGCCACCCAAAATTTTTAGCACAGTTGGTTCGGTGCCACGACCCACTGTTTGCAGAATATAGCATTTGACAGCCTTACATTGACTCAAACTGCACTATTTCCGCGTGTTTGCAAACAATAGGGAAGCGAGAGCACCGATCTGAGAAGGAAAAAATAGAGAGAGGTTATTGTAGAGGGTCCCTACACCAAGGTTTTAGATTAGACGAGACATCTCTAGGTTTCACAGAGTCTGAGTAGTCACCCGTCAAAGTTGATCGATATTTTGGTCTCAGGGCTCTTAAGGGACTACGCCCGAACGAAAGTAGCCCAGAAGTAACCCAGAAATCGAGATGTGTCAGACGTTGTCACGCACTAAAATGACACCTTACCTCTAAACTGTATTTCAACCTAGGGCCACCGATCTGAGACATGTTGTAGAGGGTCCCTACACTGAGGTTGGTTTGGTGCCATGACCCCCGTCGAAATTGATCATATTTTGGTCAAAATATAGCGTTTAACAACCTTACACTGACTCAAACTACACTATTTTACGCGTTTGCAAATAATAGGGAATCAAGAGCACCGAGCTGAGAAGGAAAAAATAGAGAGAGGTTATTATATATGGCCCCTACGCTGAGGTGTGGGATCTAATGATACATCTCTAGGTGTCATGGAGTCCATGTAGTCACCCGTCAAAGTTGAAAGATATTTTGGTCTCAGGGCTCTTAAGGGACTACACCCGAACGAAGTAGCCCGGAAGCAATGACGTTGTCGCACACTGAAAGGAAACCTCCTCTAGCATTCACCTAGCCACCTAGATGTTTCAACATATTTGGTTTGGTGCCATGACCCACCGTTTGCAAAATATAGCGTTTGATAACCTTACACTGGCTCAAACTGCACTATTTCACAAGTTTGTAAACAATAGGGTAGCGAGAGCACCGATCTGAGAAGGAAATAACTGAGAAAATTTATTGTAGAGGGGCCCTACACTGAGGTGTGGGATCCAACGAGACATCTCTAGGTGCCACGGAGTTTGAGTAGTCACCTGTCAAAGTTGAATGATAGTTTGGTCTCATGGCTCTTAAGGGACTACGCCTAAATGAAGTAGCCCAGAAGCAACGACATTGTCACACACTAAAACAACACCTCCTCTAGCATTCACCTGGCCACCCAGACGTTTCCGCATAGTTGGTTTGGTGCCATGACATCCTGAGGCATGACTTCTCACTCCTTGCCTCCGTTCATTTCCTAGGACTCAAAACATTCAATGTCACTTGTTTACCTTCCATCTCTCTTGTTCTCTTTGGACTTGCCTCTGTCCTCTTGGGTGCTTCATCACTGTCCTTGCTTTGTTCTCTTGAGCTATGTTGTTGTGGTGATCTCTCTCCATCCTCTGTTGCCCCAGCTATGTGCTTACATGCTCATTATGTTTGCATTGTAATATGGTCATGCTCTTGGCTACCTTGAAACTTTTTACATACTTTTCATCCCTTAATGGGTATCTAATACCCTAATTATCATGCTTTGAAGATTCACAAGAATAAATAGGATAATTGGTCTTAAGGACAACTCTATAATATCTATTTTTGACTAAAGAGGTTGTGAATGATTTGATAGCTTGAAAATCATTCCCTTGTTATTCTAATAGTGGATTAAGTATTTGAATAGGTCAAGAATACTAAATGGAGTTGAAATTAAATGAGCCATAATTGCTAGTGAAGCAAGAACTAGTGAAAAGTGGTGAGTAAAGGTAAGTCATGTTAAAGGAATGAAATGCATTTATTCATTGTTTCTAATAGTATGGTGAGAATGTGAACATATGAATAAGATTATCAATAAAATGCTAAGGCAAGTAGCTTCAAGTTTGCATATTTGGATGGAATTTTAGAAGGAGAGTGAAGTGGCCAATCAAGTCACTTATGAAGCATGCTAAAAGAAGTGAAGGAAACAAATAATTGAGAGCCTATGAAGGAATAAGAGGAAAATAGTTTCCATGTGAGAAACATGAAGAAGAGAAAAGAATTCTCATAATGGAGAACATAGCACGGAAGAAGAATAATGGAGGAGAAAGGAAGTGCAAAATGAAATGCTTAGATAATAAATAGGTACTCATTGAGATATTTTTGTCTCTTATTTTATGTTCTAATGTTGTGTTTTCATGTGTGTATACAGGTTTGAAGACTTTTTTGAATAAAATCAAGGAAAAGACCTTGAAAATTTTAAGAAAAGAATCTTAATTTAACCATGGATATATCATGCCTAAATGGATTAGAAAATCAATTAATTGTGAACAAGAGAAAAAATTCAAGGAAGAGGCTAATAAGAACATTCAATATGAAATGGGAAACAAGAGGAAAGTGGTGAGAAAAGGTCAAATTTCAGTTTGAGGCAAGCATGTAATGGTTGTGATCAATAAATGAAGAAAGTGAAGGAGAGAGTGAATACTTGTTGTACATGAGGAAATACAAAGGCTTGAGGAGATATTTATGACAGGATATTCAAAGCAACAAGAGACAAGTCAAGAGAAAAAAGAGTGAACAATGGTAGAATAAGAAGGAGAAAGAAAGAAGTCTTGAATGTACAAGCAAATAAAAGGAAAGAGAGGATGGTAAGTCCAAGAAGAAAGAGACAAACAATGAAAATGAAAGAGAGAAGTGAATCTACTTTAAACGATAATCAAATTGAATGTTTAACTTCTTAGTTGATTGGCATATAACACCAAATTATAAAGAGATAAGGTGTGTACATCTATTGATTCCCTTAATTTCTCTAAAACAATGTAAATGCTTCCCTTAATTTCTTAACAATTGTACCATGCAATGTTGCACCATAAGTAACGTTATATTCATATAGTTCAAGATGAACTCTACCTCACTTATTTCTATCAATGTTCGCATTAGTTGATATGCAACAAATGAGTGTTAGCTTTAATAGAAAAAAAAATAATTACGTATTGCACTTTTGTAGTTCACCTAGCATGGTTTTTCTTAATGGAATATGTTTGCTTAACAATTGTACCATGTAGTGCTCCGGGTCATGGTTTTTTAATTTTAAATCAAACATACATATCTAGAACTAATAAAATGTTATGAAAACATACATATAAGGATATCATACATGCAATGAAATTGAATCAAACATATAGAAGTAATATTGTTATGAAAACCAACACACATGGATATATATGAATCAAACAAAGTGTGTTGGACGCACATATCTAAAAATATTAAGTTCATAACATGTGTACATCTCGAAATAAGTGTGTCATACATATAGGACCACATGCGGTCGCAAAAGGCTATATATATACAATGAACTATATGAAGAAACATGTTCACTAGGACCAGATAGCCCATATATATATATATGTACATATAAGTGGACTATGAATCTAATCATGAAACATCTTCCCTCTCTTCTCCCTACTAGAAGTAGCACATCCACGACCTGGGGATGTAGTGGAGGGAGATGCCACTACGGATTTCATCTGTGTGGTCCTAGGCGTCTCTAAGAAGGTCTGCAACCTAACCTGCACATTCATAAACAACAAGTTTTTAACACCCAAAATTTTAAAATACATTCAAAAATTTAGAAAATTGTACAATTTAGTTAAAATGCATGTGAAATCTTACCGCAATGTCACGATCCTATCAATTTTTCGTTGACACATCGCAAGGACAATAGTAGACTCACGACGGGTAAGCTACATAGAAATAATTAATTTTCAAATTAAATATTTCATATACATACAAAATTTGATATTGTAGATTTAAGTAATAAGAAATAATGAACCTCCAAAATTTAACAAATTTGAAAATTTGTACCTCAGTTAGTGGATTTGTAGATGTTATGGTAGTATCTACAGCAGCCTCCACAGTCTGCATATATGGAGGAGTCTCTCTGGCAGTCATAAGCTATACAAAAAACTTGTACAAATCAATATTAATCTACATGACTGTCCATATAACAGAGGTCCAAAGCATGTAATCCACGTGAACTTCCACAATTAGAAACAAAGTGTAAAGAGAAACTAACCTGCGTAAAAGTCATGTGAGGCGTGCCAGTAGCCTTAGTTCCTAGAGCAGATGATGACCTGCTAGGCTCCTGTGTATAAAAGACAAACATATTAATATGTACAACATACACATGAAACATTATAATAATTAGAGTGCAATCAAATGAAATTAAAAATGTACTTGTACAACTTGAAACTTACATTTGAAACACGCCCAGCTGCAGTAGCTAGCATGTTGATGCGCAGATGTTTCCTTCACCGGCTCTTGCTATTTAAAATAAAATAAAAAATTAGTTTTTACATGTATGTACATGACGTACAATCAAATACATATATATTAAAATCTCAAACATGAATTAAACTATTGTATATATTATTTATATTTATTTGAAATTCACCTCTGAAAGACCAATATCAGTGGCACCAGTTCCAAAAACATCCCCCATCATCTCATCTAGAGAAAATAAATCATGTGAACCAGTAAATGATGTCTCGCTCGAAGTGCATACGACACCACATGATCCACAGTGGTGTGGTGCGCTAGAACTGGCACCTCCACCAACATCACCATATGCAATCTGGTCACTATGTTGGGTTAGAGTGTCAGTGAGCTCCCTCAATGCATGTAGTGTGTCAATCTCCACAACCTCCTTCACTATAGGAGGGATAATTGAAGGTAGTGGGGGTTTTGGGGCATGGGGGATCCTTGGTTGACCTACGTGTGCACCAGGTTTACTCTGTGCAGAGCCACCTCCTCGCCCAATTAACTCAAAAAATTCAAAATAATTTGGGACCTCATTAAGCACAAACTCACAATATAATTTCTTCAAAAAATAGAGAGGAACCTCATCGTTATTGCATGGTGGATAATAAAAAACCATCCACCATCAGTCCCAAAAATTATTTTTGATTCGTCATCGTGGCACTAATGGATTGGGAACCGTTTGTAAGTAGCTGCGGGGGGGGGGGGGGGGGGGGCATTGGTTCTCGGGTCAGTAAATAATGCACAAATGAGGTATTTTCCAATTTTTTTGTCTTTTATGGCCGCATGGGATAATTTATCTGCATACCACCGCCTACAATCACCTCTAAAGGTATTCCATATATGTATTTGGTTGGTTGTGGAGTCGAATTTTCCAATCAAAGTTTGTAATGTGTTGGCTAACGTCATGCGAGACAAATTTGTGGTATGATTTTGTCTTATAGTCTGAATAAGGTTCTCAATGAAAATTTTATTTTCTCGGATTCTTCCAATGATATTATCTTGTGTTCCTGCTGGTTCAATGGGGACAAAAGGAGCCACATGAGGCATATCTATGTTTGGAGGAGGGTTTTGAGGAATTTTCGAAGGGTTTTGAGGAATGTTCAGAGGGTTTTGAGGAATTTTTTGATGGTTTGCAGGATTTTGAGCTTTCCGACCAACTGACAAAAAAATAAAATTGTATACATAAACAAACATTTCAAAAAACCCATGAAAATGCAAAAAAAAAACCTAAAATGTAAAAAAAAAACCTAAAATGCAAAAAAATTGATTAAAATTGAGGGTTTACCTCCTCGTCTTGGCGGCAAGGTTGAATCTATCACGATCCAGAAGTCCGATGAGCAATTTTGAGGTGGTATTCAAAGCTTGAGTGAAAAATGTCTAGGAGAAATCACGGTTTGAAATGAAAAATGGGGAAAATGAGGACTCGCAAGACTACTTTTTTTGTCTCAGAAGTTCTGCGATCACAATTTAGGACCGTGATCAGGTTTTAGGTTCAGTTATTTCCGAACCTACTAAAAACAACTCCGCGATCGCGGTTAAAAAACCGTGATCGCGGTATATAAAATGCGATCGTGGTGCCTGAATTTTGGGTTTTTATGTCAACGAAATTGTCCACCAACTTTGTGCACTTACCCATCATCTGACATTAACTTGACTTCGACCCCGTCGGCAAAATCCTATAATAACGACAATCTCTATTGCATTAATAACTTACTATTAATTTCACCAAAAAGAATACAGAAAATCAAAAGAGAACATTCAATAAGTTACTAGTCCACCTCCACCCTTTCTCGTACTATCAGCAACGGTGTTTTTTTCCTCTCCTCATGCCTCCCCTTGTCACCCTCTCTCTCCTCAACTATAAAATAAGCTACAGCTTCTAGATTTTTCATCTCTGCCTCTCTGACCTCAACTGAAACTTTCTCTCCAATAAGATTGAGACCATAGGCTGATTGAGAAGGGGGAATGTTATTGCTAACATCCACCTACAACAATCGAATCATCAAGACAATTTAAATATCAACAACATAAGTCATCATACATTTTTCAAGTGCGTGTTAAGTGGTTTTTACCTCTCTCTATTTCGCACTATGAATCGAGTCTCTCTGTTGGCGTAGGAGTTCACACAAGGGAATTTCATAATCCTACGTATGCCTACAGTAAGTATATACAAAAATGAATAAAAACTACATTCTATCCTTACTTACGAAAGACCAATAATTACTTATGTTATCATTTGTAGGGGGGTCAACATTTATGCTACTTTTTCTACCCTCTTCTCTAGCTTCTTGTTCATGACAAAATATTAAGTTTTTGATTTCTAACAGAACATAATATATAAAATATTATACTAATATAAATTTACCTCTGTTCCGATATTTGAGTTTTTTTTCTCTCACTCTCAATCAATGCTTCTCTCTCACCTTTCACATCTTTTTTGAATCGTAGGCACGCATTGCATCATCCACCTCCCTCTTTCCTTCCTATCTCAACTCCTTGAATGAAGATTTGCATTGATTTTTACAAATTTGATAAATAACCCTCCTCCACTGTAAGTATAATCATTACCTTAGGACATAGTTCATATCAGCCTCTCTCTTTTGCACGTATGCCTTTCTCCTATCTTCAGGATAGGTGGTCATTTTTCCATATGCTTACGACCATGCTTACGAGGTTCCATGGAGGGAAGATTGTGTTTTGTTTGGTGATTTCAATTTAGTCTATGCAACTAGGAAAACCTAACATCCCCACTAATAACACATGATCCATGTTGGCAAACATAATGAATACGACCATTAACATATTCAGTTCTATACTCTACAGGTGGCTCATGGATATCTAAGCGAATGGGCTCAGAAGGACCATCTGATGTATTTCCATCAACTGTTGGAGGATCATCTCCCTTTGCTTCCTCCGTGACACTTGTGAAAATCGTACGCGCTATGTGATGTGAAGGTGCTTGTATCTAGGGAGTCCCAGTGCATAACTATTATCCCAACATAAAATATTAAGTATTTTGCAAAAGAATTAATGTTCACATATTCGAATATTACCATCATGGAATGTGAATAAACCTGTGTGAAAAGACAACAATTTCATAATTTTTATCCCAACAAATCACATTAGGTACATTTCTATGACAAACAATTAATGTTCACAAAGGTATATATTACCGTCTCATTATTTATGTCTTCCCCGAAAACTTAAGAATGGATTGTGAAAATGGATCAACCCATGTCGCCGAGCTTCCGCATGTTTCGTTCATGTGTGTTTTTATAACCATTGTTGAAGTAAAGTATTGTAAAACAAGTTGAACAGAAACAAATGGTACACAAACTTATTTATTCATATTTTACATTCATATTGAGAAAATCATGCACAATAAACGATTTGTGATGAAATTAGACGAACACATTATTTTTCAAAATTGGATACCTGACTCTATATGTTTCTGAAGTAAACATGAAATGTGAATTGCAAGTGTTTTAAGAGATCAGATAGGATAAAGCATGATGTATCCAAAATGCCCGGTTTATCAACCAACACTATATGATGTAGCATCATATTAACCAAAAAATATATAATATATATGCTGGAGACAATTCACATAATATTAGTTATTAACAATTTAATAAATAATGTATGTCTACCATTACACAAAAGGAAATACAGTGTGTACATATATCATATTGAAATGTCTTCCATGGAAAGTGCTAGCAAAGCTACCACTTCTTGGTTTGTATTGTCCCTAGACACTTGACATACATCTAACCTACCTCTCTTAACTTTTACATGCACATATGAACATTTCATAAAGGGAGATACACTCTCTAGCGCTTGAAATCAAAGAATTGAAAGATTTAAATTCTTACATTGGTATACACCAGTCATTTTTTTCAAAACAAGCATATCGTGAGAAAACACACAAAGTTTTCGAACATCGTGGTGTATCGCTTCCTCAAGACCCAGTATCAAGGCCGTATACTCATCCTGGTGGAAGTTCATATTGGCATTTCTGACAATTGTACCGATTTCTACTATCTTTCTTCCATTAGGGTCGTATAATATGAACAATGAACATGCAATATTTTCAAAGTTATTCGAAACTCTATGAATTTATAATCTCCAAATGGAAACCATGCTTAGCTTTACAATGGACAAAAATATATCATAAGGAAACATAAAAAATATAGAATGAACACTTCAAATTTGAATTTTTCAATACAAACATCTGTAATTTAACATATGACAAGGACCTAAAAAAATTTCTCCTGATTTCGTTCATTAATAATTATTTCTTATTGGAGAGTCAATGGAGTTAGTACTTTGTCTAGGGACATGCACTCTAAATGAGTTAATGTCATGTGTATGTCTATGGACTAACTTTGTTGATATTTAACAAGTCAATGAACAACCTATAGTATTGCGAATGACATTCCAATAATTGTTATTCTTTATTCATTAAAAACCATTGTAATATATATCTAGAATTAAAATAACATGCTTCAATGAGTACTCGAATTCTCTAGAATTAACTCCTTTTCAAACAATATTGGTTTTCTATACTATGTAGATTAAGTAGGGTACAGGTGCATCTTTATATTAGTTGAACTCATATTGGAACACTCTTTACACACAAATAAAAAAATTGGTATATGACTATCAAAAATCGTGAATAAGGCGGACCAAGGGTCACATGGATAAATTTAAAAGAGAATAGTGACTCTTTTATCATAAACATGTAGTCTACCAAAACCTTTTGGACTCAAGTTCCTTGTCAAGTACATTGACCTAGAAAAATTCTTATAACTATTATCTCTGAATCACAACACCCTACAGTTTGCAAAAGTGTATGTGCTTGAGCTCACAGTGTGATTGGATAACATGGGTACTATCTCCAAGTTGTTGGACTTGCTACCTGAGATAGACCTCCAGAGAAAGTTGGCTCTTGATCCTAAACTACCTGCCACAATCTACTCTAATGAAGGAAAAACTAGATTTTTCTAATCTAACTTTCCAAGGGACCAAGAAGAGAGAGAGAACATAAAAACAAAGCATAAACTAAAGTGTTGATACACCAGAAAATGAGGGAATGAGGATAGCTTTCCAATGCGTGAAAAATAGGAGTAAAATGCATACGAGAAGGGGTGATAATAGTTCTCCACAATCTAGAAGATGCATTCACAAAAATGTTTTAAACATACACAATTATGGTGAGTTCATGTAGGATCATAAATAAACACAATATATTTGCATGAGAATGAAGAGGAAAGAGGAATACAAACAAACACAGAAGGGGAAGAGATATACAAAAACTTGCATCTATTGCTTCATTACATGCACAGTTCAATTCATTACAAGATAAGGGTCTAGATCACCATGCAAGAAATCCACTATAAGGGCCTGCAGCACATTGGCTTCACAAAACAATTTTGACAGAGTTTTTCTACTCAAAACTGTCTCCTTACAATGAACCCAACACTCCAATTTATAGAAAAATGAGAAGAGAGAGAGAGAGAGAGAGAGAGAGAAAATGAAAATCCTGAAATCTATCCTTCAACCACTTTCAAAAGGTAGTAAATGGAGTGAAATGATGGTGTGTTACTTGAAAAATTCTCCCCATATTGTCCCATAACTTGTAGTAGTGAGAAATGTCATCCCATGCTTAATTAATGTCCTCCCAACTACCAATTAAATCACTGTGTTGACAATTTTGGCACTTGTGCAAAAATGGAAAACTCGAAACTTCATTATGATGGATAACATTGGTGAATTATACCTAAGCTAGGGGAGTTTCTTTTAGACAATATTGTTACTGTTGAATTAATTAATGATTACATGAAATTTTCAGCTATGTGTGTTGTTACAAAACATAACAAATCACATAGTCTATAATTTCTTGACTATCTTCAGCAAAAGAACACAAGACCCCGAAGGACACATGTGTTGTCTTGATGAGGATGTCCAATTGTATAGTAGATGAAATGCTAAGTCTTGGGACAGAAAGCATAAATAAAGATTGTAGAAATCAGAGTTCATTATGTGATGTTACAGGTATTCATAATGTTCTTTCTTCATGATTAAGACATTCAATTATTACTGAGTTGTTTATTTCATTATACAATCCATACAGGAAGCTGAAATGCAGAAAGAAATAGACAACTCAATTTCACAATTCAATGCTTTATTCATAAGGAATTTGAAATGTTCCCACACAAGCCATTTGATGTAACTGAAAAGTAAAGTACAACTACTGAAATAAGAGATACACAGGCATGAAAGAGAAAATAAAGGAGTATTAGTGAACCCATCATTGCCTTGGGTCTTCTCCTTTGGTTGATGTGTCTTCATATTCAACACTGGAAATAACTATACCTAAAAAGAAGAAAAGAGAAAAATCATCAGTTAAGATCTCAGGGTTGATCCATATTCCTACATTGTCCTAATTTGTGCATATGAATCTCTTAACAACAGGAGATGTAGATTACTTGAAGATCATACTGCATACATGATTTACTCACTCAAAAATAAGAGAAAGAGAAAAAAAAAGAAAACCATGGAAATTGGAGAGGCCAAAAAGCCTAAATATTTTCTTAAGTGTGTAGGTACAGGTTGCAGCCAAGAAAAATAAATCAAGTCATTCAGGCCTCATTATTAATTCAGATTACAGTTTTCAAATATTTCTTGTAGACACCTGTAGTTTGGTCAATGCACTATTACGTCTAATATTACACAAATTATTCTTCTCCTTGCAAACTGACACTACATCGCCAATTCGACCTATCTAACTCCCTCCTTACGAAACCCCTTTTGGTCATTTTTCCTCTTGTAAACCATTTAAACAGGTTATTATAGCATCATTCTGACTACATTAGCTTCTTATTCCCTTATAGTCTACTTCTACCATCTTCCTAGACTATCAATCAATTTAATTGGATTGATCAGACCTCTCAGAAGTCTCTTGAAACCCTAATTATCCTTTGAACATGGTTAATTAAACTTAACTATGGTTTATCTCTCCTAAACCTAGTCAAAGCTTACTTTGACTTGTTAAAAGTGCTTTTTAGACTTGTGTATTTGTCCCACATGCACTCAAGTTTCCCATTTTCTCAAATGGAAAACTATATATAGGGCTAGACCCCCTCTCTCATTTTCAAGAATTCTCCCTTCTTCCTAGCATAAACTAGAACATTTTTGTTTAGGTTATAGATTTCATTTCAATTTATGTTATTGAGCTATTTGACTTGCATTTGTATTTTATAATTCATAATTTTGGAGTAAAAGGGAAGAACCATTGGCCTTGAAGCCATTAATGGTGAGATCCCTTTCTCTTAAGCACCAAAACTGATTGCTTAGATCCTCTTAGGTTCATTATTTTAAGCTTTTGAAGAATAGAGATTAGTTTCATTTGTTCAATTTGATTTTTTATTTCGAGTTAATGTATGAAAATTAGGAACCCTTGCTCATTTCTTATCTAATGGTCCACTGATCAGTTGTTTAAAGCCTTTGGGGATTATTTAGAGATTCTTACCCCAAATATATGGCTTTTACAACTTTTCTTTGAACACATTTGGCATGCCCTATGGGACACTTATGTCCATCCTCCATTAATGGAGGTCCTTTGAGTTCTTCAAAGTTCATTTTCAAGTTTTTGGTTCAAATCACTTGTTATTTCCTCATTTCTATTTCTAACACTAGATAAATGACCTTCATTTGCACATATTTTGTGGGTTTGACATAGAAATAGGATGCTTTGACTAACTACTAACCTGTTTGCTTTTGAAAATTTGAAAATCCATGAGTTTTTCAGGTTTTTCACAGGGCATGCATATGTGTTGTGAAGGGGTGCGTACACATTGAAACCCTAGTGTCCCCATCGAAACATGAGTGTACTGTTTGGTTTTCCTCATCATTTATAAAATTTCACTTTGCAGGGACGCACACATGCGTATCCTGTCGGTGGGTTAAGCATCTCCGTCTCTCTGGAAGCCTCTGTGTAAATCACCTCACTGTGTAAAAATTTAATTTTTTTCACTTTATGCATGGGCGCGTCTCCGTCGAGCCTCAATCATCCATGTCAGGTTGTAAGCATCCTTGTCTTTTTTGGGAGCGTATGTGTTTTCTGTATATTCGAGATTTTATTGAATTTTTATGTCACACGCGTATCCATCGGGTTAGGTGCGTCCGCTTTGAAACCCTAGCATGCACCTGTCAGAAGGGGGCGTGTAGGTGTTGGTTGTCTACACACCCTTTTCATTTTGTCAGACACGCGCTGGTGTTGTTTTAGGTGCGTACTTGTGGGCTGGGGTGCGTACCTGTCGGTTTTGGCGTGCAGGTGTTGGGGTTAAAACTTGAAATTTTTCCACAGTTTGTCAAATGTTTTTTTTCTGACCTTTGCTGCAGGTTTTTAGGACTAACAAGGTTAAAAAAAGATTTTTCTTTGACGTTTCAGTTTGCATAGTTAAAAGTGTTTTTCATTTCTTAGCTTGAACTAGGTTTGTAAAAGTGCATATGCTCTCTCCTCGTACCTTCAAAAGTGATCTTGGAGATCAAAAACACTTGAACAAACTTTGTATCACATGTTAAAAACACTTGTTTTAAAGGTTAAAGTAAATTTTTCTGTGATTTAGTAGGATTTCCACATTTCATATGCTCTTCCTTCGTGCCTTTTGGCGATCTTAGGAATCAAAAGCAAGTTGTAAGTTCTCTTTTTGATCATTTGTGAAAATAGAAAATTACTAAAACTTGTTGTCTACATGAACCAACGTTTGTCAAAGAAAGGTGTCAAAAATGAAGTGCAAAAACTTCTAATACACGTGTTTTTACAGATTACCAAATGATGTGTCACTTCAAACCACACTAAGTTAAAAAGATAAAAAAAAACACCACATTCAAAACATTGTATTGCAAGTTTCAAAAAAGGTTACATCCCTCTCCGCTTAACTGGAACATAACCCCTTTGGCATAACACCTTAAGCTATAACAATGGGGGTGGTACAAAGAAACCTAAAGTAGTCCACCACTGAGTAACCTCGTGGACAAAACAAGAAGTGCCTCGCTTACCCACTTGACTAGTATACATTGTGAGTTAGTGTTACTGGTTGTCTATATGGTGACCCCAGGGAGAGCACACGTGGACGAACTAGTTTCCCAATTGTGCTCGAAGGGGGTAAAGTAAATTTGAGATACTCCCAAATTAGTCAGTGTGACTTTTTGGGTAAATCAAGCTCATTTAAGATAGCTTTGTAACACCTAGTTGAGAGAACTTATTAGGAAACCATTTTTGTCTTGGGGCCCACTTTACTAGTCCTTATCGCGTCAAACCACACGAAGTGACAACTTACTTGGAGTCTAAACCTTGTTTTTCAAACAAGGAAAAGAGTCCACTTAAGTTTGACCTAAGTTCCTTTCACCACGAAATTAGACAAATGTTTTACTTAGCCTAGCTTCTTTCTCATTTTTCGACGAGGTGAAGCTCTGCCCAAGTGGAACTTAGTTTATTTTTCATCTTTTCTTGATTTATACCCATGCATTCTTATTTCCCATGTTGGAAGTAGGAAGGAGGAATACCCCACGTGTCTTGTCAGAGATAGTGCTGGCCACTTTTTTGTACGTTTACACTCATCCATGTTTGCGGCTGGGGTGTTAAATGACTAAAGTGTGCGGGTGCGTTTTCATATCTTTGATAGTCCTTTGATCTTGATTTCAAGATCATCGTCATTATTACGGGTTCGGTTCATCATTCGTCTCTTCTTGAGTTTATTAGTCTTGCACACATCTTAGTTGCACAATATTGGTACTTACATCATGTTTTCAATTTATTGGAAACGTGGTATAAGTCCCTTTATTACGCGGTTACGCTACTTGCACGATTGAAAAAATCCTTGTTATACTAGTTGTTTGGTTTCAGTTTTGACGTCATCCGAGTCTTTGAGAGAGTGTCGATATTGCCCTATATATATCGCAATAATGTTATCTTGATATCAACACCTTTCTTGCTTGGTTAAAATATCAGGATAGTGTTATTACACTATATCTAGTCATGACTTCCACTTTTCAAAATACTTAGCTTTCATTGGTGCTCGAACTAATTCTAGTATACCTCGTCAGGAGACTCTGTCAATACTACGTCGATACGTAGGCCTTGTTAGAATTATAACTTGACCTACATATTGATATACTATTGTCACTATTGGTCTTAGGGTATAGATTTAGCATAACAATACATTCACATGATTGGTACATTTTAGTGTGCATATCAGTGTTATTTGAAAACAGTAGCATAGCTGTTACATCCACACATTGACTAGTCGATGTCTAAACCTTCAAAAATGGAAACGAAATAAAATGAATATAGCTTAGGAGAAAATCCTTTTGACAAATTTCCATTCATCAAGAACAATTTAGGACCTACCTTTTCACAAGTTAAAGACGTGGAACCTTTAATCAAACATAGCGAAGAAGAGTAAAAATCTTCTGGATAACAACATGGATTAGACCTAAGTAGATTTGACAAACTCCTATACTATAAAAAAGATCAGGTACTCGCAAGAGTCTTGGAACTAGGAGAAAAACTTCCACATGAGCGTGAAGTAGGAAAAAAGGTCGTTAATCAAAAGGTAGAAGAAACGATATCATCTTAGACATGGACAATCCCTTTGATACGGGTTACGCCTCCACTTTGAGACACCATCATAACACAGTTGAAGGATATCCATTACAGCGGCCTCATTACAAGGCCTCAGGCAAAGTGAAATTTGAGCATAAAGCCTCACCTTCTCCCAAATTCGATGAAGAAGAGGATCCATTAGTTGAAGAAGAGATCCTCCAATTTTTTTTTTTGAAACTAAGTCAAAAACTAGCAAATCTAGGCTCCTCGAAGAGAAACATGTATAAAGACAAATACAAGATGAAATCTAATGAGTTTCACTTTGATCCTTACACTGACAATATCTCTAAAGCAGCTAAGCCATAACGACCAATGTCAACCACAAAAGAACAAATTATTCAAAAATAATTGCAATCAATGAAAGAGACACTCACTACCCTACAAGAGGGAAACATTGGTAACAATAGAAAATACTTGTATGAAGAGTTGTGTCCTTACCCATTCGATAAAGGCATGCTACTGCAGCATTTTTCAAAACATTTCACTATCCCAAAGTTTGACAAGTATAAAGCTAAAGGTGATCCTTGAGATCACATTAAAGACTTTTATATTGCTTGTCAAGAAGTCACATACAATGATAATTTATTAATATAATTCTTCCCCCGCAGCTTGGGAGCTTTGGAAATCAAATGGTTCTTTAGTATACCATAACAACATGGCCAACATTGGCAGAAAAATTTGTGCATCACTACTCTTTTAACATAGAAAATGACATCACAATGAATGACCTTTGCAATGCTAAACAAAAACCTAATGAGACCTTTGCAGGTTTCTTACAATGATGGAGAGGGTTGGCTAGTCGCTTCCCTTGTGTCATACTTGAAAAATAGTTAGTGAGAATTTTTGTTCCTAACCTAAACTCGGAAATAGCCTTTCATCTACAAATGCATTGTGGCTCTAACTTCGAAGAAGTTATAGAAAAAGGTAGTCAAATAGAAAAGGCTCTTATTACAAAAGGTACACTTAAGCCAGTTGTCAAAGACAAACATGAAGCTAAATCTGTAGACAAAACCAAGTTCTTTAATAAGAATAAACATGTTGTCGGTGATGGCATTACTGACTCTAAAAGAGTCCAAACTGTGCAGACAGGCCCACTTTTAAAGCTTTCACAAGGGACCTCATCCTAAGGCACCTACCAAACGTACATTCACACCACTGACTGAATCCTTAACTTCCATATTAAAACAATTAGATGATGTTAAAATGGTAGAGTATCCAAGCACAACAGTACCATATCCAGAAAATGCTCCAAAACCTGGTTGGTTCAAAGATCATGAGTACTGTGATTTCCATCGTGTTAAAGGACACAAAATGGATAGGTGTTTATGACTAAGACAATATATACAAGACCTCATTGAAGAGGGAAACATCGCTGTAGAGTCTCCCCTGGATTCAGGACAAGGTCCAAACGAGAAGATGGGCATATAAAAAGAACATTTTCCTAATCACGCAAATAGAAAGAAAAGTAAACTAGATCACGGACAAACCTCTAATGATGATAGAATTACTACTTACGTTTATCCTAGTGATGATAATCCCTTTGATTCCCTCATAGGTTGCATTCATTCATTCAATGAACAAGTCAATACTATCTGAATCTTAGAAAAGGGTTTTGCTGTAGCAACAAGACGTGCTCGTCTTATCATACCTGATCTAGTACCAGCTCCCCAGGAAAGTCAGTATAATTTACTTGACCAGCTAGAGAAAACACCTTCTAAAATATCCATTTTAGACTTACTTAAAATCTCTACTGCTCACAAAGATATACTGTATAAAATGTTACAGAATTCAGGAGTCTCTACTGAGGTAGATCCCACACACCTTCAAGCTATGGTTTCCCATCTTGATCCCACAGATCACATTACTTTTGATCGCAACGCTATCCCATGTAATGGCCCAGAGCATAACTTACCTTTATACTTAGAAGTGGTAGTTACTCGTCGTAAGATCAAAAGAGTGCTTGTGGATGGTGGATCTAGTCTTAATATTTGTACCTTGAATTTGGTTAAACAACTTGGCCATTTAGAAATAGACCTTGGATCTAAGACCATTACAATCACAACATATGATAATGAAGAAAGAGAATCAGTAGGTACTATTGTAGTGCCCATGGAGGTAGGTCTGACATGTCATGATACAACCTTTCATGTCCTAGACTTAGACCTTCCGTACAACATGCTCTTGGGATGCCCATGGATTCATGCCATGTAGGCTATTCCTTCAACCTTTCATCAATGTATCAAACTATGTCATGAAGGTCATGTAGTTACCATTTTGGGTGACCCTGAACCATTTACGCATTGTCAGGAATTGCACAGTTTCTCTTTTATGGCTTATGAGTGTCCTTCAGTGGATGTTTTCATCCCCCTCTAAACAGAAGCTATGAAGAATCAGGTCGATTCAGAATCACTCACACCTTGCAATCAGAATTTTCCTTCATTAGTTAACCCTTTTGCATCATGGGAAGCAACGGAGGAAAAGTATGGCCCAAATGAGTCATTTAATCTTGAACAAGATTTACTAATATCAAATTTATTAGTGTCACCTAGGACACAGGGTAAGCCTACTTTCAGTTCAAGAGTATGCGGAAGCCATGTGTGCTAAACCATTAGATAACTTTGTCTCTAGCAGTATCCTATCTGAAGAAAAGATGTTAGAGGACCCCACCAGTAGGGTTCTAGAAGGAACCATGGCCTCATGCCATCAAGAACCTTAGTATGTCAAAGGTCACCACATGATGTTTGTCATGGGTTATAAAGGATTTAGGTGTGGAATGAATGCACAAGGCTGGTTGGAACCCTTTCCTACTCACCATTTTAAATATGATAAACATGGTCTTGGGTTAAAATCCTAGGATACTCAACCCCTTGAGGTTGATGCCACCTTTTCTGAATGCGAGGATGTTTCATCTCATTCGAATAGCGATGTTGGTTCCCAATGTAGCCTCTATGAGGATCTTGCTTCCACTGAACCTATTCCTAGAATCAGCTGTCCTTACCCTATCTGAATCCATCCCTTTAACCAATCATCAAGTTACCCTCGTATATCCTGAACTTATAGATTGGGATCAACAACTTCACGTGCCACTTGACATCTTTGAAAATGATGAGGCATTTGTAATTCATGGGACTCAGGGATTCTATTCCAGCTGGGGACCACAAGAAAGGATTTAAAATTCAATTAAACACATGTGCATACTTCGGAGAAGAATCAGAGATGTGTGGTCGCTTGAGTAAGAACATGGTGAATAAGAGTACAAACACTTCAGAGAAACCTGGTAAAAAGGATAAACAAAAATCTCATAGTGATAATATTTTTGATAGACTTGTAGATTAGCATAATGAAGAGCACATGGATAAAATAGTTTATCCATTTAAAGATGATGAAGAGCTACCTCAGGAGGTTGATCTCACTCTTCCCCCTGATCCTACATGGATGGAAGATGCATCTAAGATGCTTATTGAAGAAACTATCAGTGTTAACATTGGTTCAGATGAACAACCCAGAATGATCAAGTTGGGAGCTTCACTCTCAGCTTAGGAACATAAATTTATAGATATTTTAAGAGAATATGTAGATATTTTTGCATGGACATACACAGATATGCCCGGCTTGGATCTAACATTAGTCGTGCACAACCTTGTTGTGCACCCAGATGCCAATTCCATCAAACAAAAGTTAAGAAAAATGCATCCTACAGTTGCACTTCTCGTTAAGGAAGAATTGGAGAAGCTATTAGTTGCGGATTTTATTAAACCTATTGATTATTTAGACTGGATCTCCAATATAGTCCCTATACAAAAGAATCCCGTTGGCATTAGGATCTGTACTGACTTTCGTGACATCAACAAAGCATGTCCTACGGATGACTTCCCATTACCAAATATTGATATGATTGTAGATTCCACTACTGGCTATGAAATGTTATCCTTAATGGATGGATTTTTAGGTTATAATCAGATACAGATTGTAGAAGAAGATCAGCATAAAACTACTTTCATCACCCCCTGGGAGACCTTTTTCTATAAAGTCATGCCTTTCAGACTCAAGAATTCCTGGGCTATTTATCAGCATGCTATGATAGTCATCTTCCATGATATAATGAATGAAATTATGGAGGACTATGTTGATGACATCCTAGCTAAATCTAAGAGTAGAGAAGAGCACCCAGAAGTTCTTAGGCATATCTTTCAGCACCTCAGGGATTACAAGGTTCACCTTAATCCTAAGAAGTGTGTTTTCGTGTTCTTATCAGGAAAACTCTTGGGATTCATAGTTTCAAAGAGAGGGATAGAATTGGACTCTACTAAGGTCACAACTATTACAGAAATTCCTCCACTTACTACTCTCAAGCAACTCAAAAGTCTACAAGGAAAGATTTAGGCCATTCATCATTTTATCTCACAGCTTGCAGATAAGTGTCATCCATTTACACATCTTTTGAAGAAAGATGTTGCATTCAAATGGGGACCCGACTGTCAAAAGGAATTCGCTTTGCTCAAACAGTACCTTGTTAATCCACCTGTGCTCATGCCACCTACTCCCGGAGAACCTCTCCTCTTGTATATTTCTACTACCCAGTTCGCTATTGGTGCACTGCTCACCCAATATGACCTTGGCCATAAAGAGAGAGTTGTTTACTATCTTAGCCATACTTTGATTGCTTATGAATTGAATTATCCCCAGATTGAAAAGGCCTACCTTGAAGTCGTCTTTACCTTTCAGAAACTTCACCATTACCTCCTCAATAATAAAACCAAACTCATTTCCAAAGTTGACCCTCTTAAGTACCTTTTATCCAAACCCTACCCTAACAGGCCGAATGGCTAATTGGATCATTCTCCTGAGTGAATTTGAGATTGATTTTGTGAATCAGAAGTCCTTAAAAGGACAGGTGTTGGCTGATCAGTTGGCAAAGGAACCTTTACCAGAAATGGAACCTTTGTGTCTGGATCTACTAGATGCATCTATGATGTACATTGAAGAATCCACATAATGGTAGGTCCATTTCGATGGATCATTTACTTTTCATGGATCAGGATCATGAGTGGTGCTCATCACTCCCACAGGAGAAGTTATACCAAGGGAATTTTGCCTGTTAGGGTTTCCTTGCATACCAACAACATTTCAGAGTATGAGGCACTTATTTCTGGGACAAACTTGCTATCACTTGGAATATGAAATAGTTAATGAGTCATTGGAGACTCTCAACTTATCATTAAGCAGGTTAATGATGAGTATAAGGTTAAGGATGAGAAATTATTCCATATAAGAAAATGGTTGAAACTTTAAAGGAATATTTTTCACAGGTCATATTTAAACAAAAACCAAGATCTCATAATAGATCTACAGATGCCATGGCTACCACTGGCTCTCTCTTGCGCATCCTGCCTGAGGAGAGTAATATGCCTTTCTTTGTGGAGCACTTACAGATGCCTACATATGATATGCCAAAGTCATGTTTAGCATGTGAAGTTGTTGGTCCCTTATCTCCTTGGTATGATCCTATCTATCAGTACCTACAAGATGGCACCTTTCCACCCGACATTACCCATTTTGAATGAAAATCCCTTATCCATCGTATCACCCTATAACCACCTAGGAGGAACCCTTTATCATCGTGGCTATGAAGGGAACCTACTTCACTGTTTGGATGTTACTGATTCGGTTCAAACCATTAAAGAAGTACATAGTGGTATTTATGGAGCGCATACTAGTGGCATGGTGTTAGCTAAGAAACTGTTGAGAGTAGGCTATTATTGGCCTACCATGGAATCAGAATGTTGTAACTTCGTAAAGAAGTGTGAACTTTGTCAGAAGTATGGTAATTTAATACATGTGCCAGCGCAGGCTTTGCAGCCTATTGCAATGCCTTGGCCTTTTTCTAAATGGGGTTTAGATCTCATAGGGAAGCTCCATCCTTCTTCATCAGATGGTCACACTCATATTATAGCTGCCACTGCGTATTTCACTAAATGGGTAGAGGTTGTTCCTCTCACTTATGTTACCGGTGCGCATATATCCAAGTTCATCATGAACCATCTCATATGCCTCTATGGTATTCCCTCAGGCATTGTCATAGATAATGGTAAATATTTCAAGAACAAAATGGTTAAAGCATTGTGCCAAAGTTTTCGTATTCAGCTTAAGTGGTCTACCCCCTATTACCCCTAAGGTAATGGAAAAGCAGAGGCTATCAATAAAACTCTTATGCGTATCATGGAGAAAATGGTTAGTAAGACTGGTCATAATTGGCACTTACAGATACATCCCGCCCTCTGGGCCTATTAAACCCCCATCCACACTCCTACTGGTGTGACCCCGTATTCACTTGTCTATGGTACTGAAGCCATCATACCTTTGGAAGTGGAGCTTCCCTCCCTGAGAATATCTCTCAGGGACTATCTTGATAAAGACATGGACTACAGAGTTGCTCACCTGGCAGAGTTAGAATTGTTAGATGAAAGGCGTATCAGAGCGCTCAATCACCTTAAAGTGTATCAGAATAGAGTATCCAAGGGATACAACAAACGCATCATTCATAGGGAATTTGATGTAGGTGATCTAGTATTAAAAGAAAATAAGAAGAACACCACCAAAGAAAGAGAAAAGAAAGGTAAATTTGAGGCCAATTGGCTCGGCCCTTATGTGGTGACTGCTAAATATGGATCAGGGGCATATAGACTTGCCTATTAAGATGGTGAAGAACTCCCAAAGCCTATGAAATCCATGCACCTAAATAGCTTCTATGCTTAGGCATGATTGAAATATCAGATAAGAACTAAAAAGTAGAAAACAAAGAAAAAAAAAGCAAAAAACAAAAAAATGGAAAATTGGGAAAACAGTAAAGAAAAAGCAGGTCGTGCTTGTGTGAAAACCATGCAATTTTGGCGCAGTGGGTATATCCTTTTTTGAAAACCGGTTTCCGGTGCTCAAGGAAGGTTTTCTCGTTCACAAGTTACTCTTGCGATAGGATGGGTAACTCTTACCACTTTCTAAGAATTTCAAAATTCCCTGGCTAGGTCTAGGAATCTGACCCCAAGCTCCCTTGCAAAACTTGTGATCTGGTTTGCCTACTTTATTTTTGTGTGAAGGATGTTGCCTTTGTATATTCCCCCATCACGCTGGGGGCACCTTCACATTCCACTTCATCATACATACACGTGTTTCATTCTACCTTTTTTATATTCCCACATCACACTGGGGGCATCCACGCTTCTTTTCTTGTACATTGCTTTCAAAACATGACCTTAGAAAATACAAAAACATTTGAAAAGGGTACACAAAAACCTAAACATCTGGAAAAATTCCCTTCTTAGGGATGCAGCTACGTTAGTTTCACAACGTTATCTTAGGGAAACCTAGATGACAACGTAAACCGTAGCCTTAAAAATCTTATCTTTCGAGATAAGCTCAAAAACATTAGAAAATATATCAATGTTGTCCCGCAAAAACAAAGTAGTGTTTAGATTGCTTTTAGTTGTTGGTTTGTATAGTCTTGATGTAATTAGCTTGTTATATTGTTTTTTCTTTAAATGATTCATTTGCTTACCTTATATTGAATCTTGTTAGGTTTAATTGTGTATTGCATCACATTCATTTTTAGGACTTTCATGCTTGTAATTAATTGTTGTATGTTTCTTTGTTTGTTGTGTGCATCTATTAGAGCTCATTTTACTTGCTTAGATTAAATGTCAATTTAATCTTCATTTTAATTGCATTGAGTTGTATTGCATGTGTATATTTGTTTAGTTTTGTTAAATTTTGCTTGCGTGTTTGTTTTGCACGTTGTTTGTTATCACATCTATCATCTATCATTTCATCACATTTATCACAACATTCACTACATCATATATATACAGAAATGCTAAGTATTACATCATGCATGTATGCTAAGATAATCATCATGTATTGTATCATCAATGGGGGCAAGAGAGGTTGCGCATGATCACAAATCTATCCCCCCCCCCACACCAATATCATCTAGTATCATCCCAAATGCTAGCAATATGAAATCAAAACATCTCATAAATCAGAAACACATGATATCAACTACGTAATATATCATTGCTATGAAAGGAAACATGTACATCTCTACATCTGGAAGTATATCACATACATAAAGAAGAAAGATACATCATGAACATCAAAGAAACATCATCAACCATAGCAGCATATCTGAACAAGAAATGAGTATAAATATCATCAAAATGCTCATATCACATATATATCAAAAAATATCCATCTCAACAGTCTGGTATATACAAAATCATTTGTCCATATGCGATATAAAAGGGGCATAGATCAGATACTAAGCCTACATAGAGAGGTGTGGTAGTACATATAAGGTACATAGAATCGATCAAAACTGAGCCTTCATCAAGTGTCATCCTTAAAATAATGAATGAATCTATACATGGTCAAAATCAGCCTTCATAAGAGGCATATACATATGATACATACATCTATACATAAAACAAAATTATGAGTGAAGGGCTCATCCATAACTCTCTCCCTCTACGGGGTTTCCTGGACCATGTCTTGGTGGATGGAATGGTGGACGTTGTGATAAGCCTACCCCTAGAAAGACACTAGACGGTATAGGTGGACCCTGTGTATCTGTGGGCCGCGTACTCGGCCATGCACCTGACTGTGTGGCTGGCTGCTGCACTGATCTGGCTGACCTCCATGATCTAGAGCTTGTCTGGCTCACATCTAACTATGAAAAGGGGTCACTCGCTCCTCTGCTGGGACTACTCTGAAGTATACCGTCCTATAATAGAGGGCCTCGCCTCCGGATTTTACGGAATCCTGTAGCAAATATGCATCACCCAGAGCAGTGGTTGTCTGTACAATGACATCTCTCTCACCTATCAATCATCCCCTATCAACCTGGGCCTACCTAGTGGCAGCTTCCTCTCGGTCCCTATCTGCTGTAATGGTCTAGAGCTCGGCCCGTGCCTGATCCCTTTGGATAAGATAGCCCTGTCCCTCAGCCTGCACCTGATCGTGCTGAACCATAAAACTATGTAGCTGGCTCTGTGCCTACTGTAATACACTCAATAACTGAGCATCTTGTGCTACCAACTGCGCAATCTGGCTCTGCCATACTAAACTATCACTTCCCTGTGTAGCCTGAGACCTGGGCTAGTCTCTCTCTACAGTCAATACTTGTATCTGGGCCCTGGCCTAATCTCTCTCCCCAGCCACCTGTAGCTGTATTGTTATCACAGCCTATAACTACTACTGTAATGTAGCCAACTACCCATCATCGCCACCACCCCATGCAGCATGAGTTGGTGAGCCCTGCTGAAGAAGAACCTTCTGTAATGGGGCATATATCCCCACTGGAACACCTACTGGAGGAAACTCTATATCCGGAGCCTGCTGCACCTGTCTAGGTCTAAGCCTAGGCCCCTGTACTTGTGGCTGTTGAGCCCTACCTCTGACTCTATGTTGTGCGTCGGGACCACCCTCATCATCTGAATCATCATCATCACCACCCCTGGCACCCTCATCATCACTGGGAGGCCCCTGTGGGGGAGCTCTCACACCTGCATCATATGTTGCTCTGGGGATGGTCAATCTATGAGGAATCACTCCATGGTACCAAGGCGTGTACTTCAGTGTACAACTTGGATCTCTAATCTGTCTCAGTGGTACCCACATCATAGGTATCACATGTATAAAGCTAGCCACTTCCCTATCAAATGATATCTATGGGCCCATGTCAAAATACTCTCTCGCCCTCTGGGCGTACCACATATCTTGCCCAGGAACATCCTGGGTGATGCCAAACTGCCTCTAGCACCGATCCACTCTGTATATCTCATGGATGTAGCTGCGGCTGCCTAAGATGAAGTGCTCAACAATGGCTATACTCAACTCTAGACCATCCTCTGACCACTGAAAATGTCTATATGGCCTCCATACAACGGCCGCCTGCTGTAACTCATCCAAATCACGACGATAATGATATGTGTCTCCTATGAAATTCCAAACATCATCTCCAATCAGGACCCAGCCCATAGTAGAAGGCTCCTCTGGAACCTGACCTCTCAAAATTCCTAATGGGCATCTAATAGCAATGTGATCCCATGCCCATATCATCAGCAATCAGGCCGGGCCTACCATATTCTGACGGTAGTATGTAATAAGATGGAGATCCCAGTAAAGGTGTGCTAGGATGCACTGACCCTAGTAGTAGGTCTCCCCCTCTGTCAACCCGTGTATATGACTCCAAGTAAGCCAAGTGGGAACGACGCACCAGTCTTGTCAGGGAGTAGAACTCCATTGACAAAGGCCATCATATATACCACAACCCGATCTAACTTAGGGTCCTCAATACAACCCAAAAATCTCACTGTCATACCGTGATGAGGTATCATCGGGACTCTGAACAGCTATGCAATACACCCCTCAAGCTCTTCCATATCACTGATGTACTAGATCGGCTGACCCTGGATGGGAACTCACATAATGCATCAGACATCCTCTAATGTAATAGTGATCTTTCCTGTGGGAAGCCGAAAGCACTGGCTCTCGCTGTGCCATCTCTCTGCTATGGCCGTAAGAAGGCCGTGGTCTAAGGTGATCTGGGGCATTTCAGCCACGTAGGCCGACCCTGTGACGTAAAGAAGGATATCTAGTCTCCTCCTATCATCCTCGTCAAATTGCACCTCTATCATTTCCAATCAACCATATCACTCCCACATCTAAAGTATGGGTAGTATATGGTGCAAAACAAATACAAGTGTTAGGCACTTATCTACTTCTATGTATTTTTCTAAGGAAAAATGCTTCTTGCAATCATCTAATTTACTAATTTTCCATTTCTTCTAAGTTAATCTAGTCTATTTTCTTCTATACTTGGCTATTTTACTAGCAAAGTTGTTTTTCCCCCCTTCTTCTAGATTCCTATGTGCCTCTTTTGACACCTACACACCCTTCTCAACACCTACGCACCCTTGCCGATACGTACGCGCCCCTATGTTTTTCTCCCCTTCTGCATAGGCCACACAGAACACCTACACGTCTAGTATGACGCCTACACACTTGTTTTGGTGCGCACGTGTACGTGAACCCGTTTCCATCCCGACCAACACTAATGCTCCCCCTTCCACCTACACGCCTGTCTTGACACACGTGCATGTGCGTCCTTACTTTCCTTTCCCTGATGGATGCACATACATGTATCTGCCTTTCGATGGATGTGCGTACGTGTACCCGCCTCCCAATGGTTGTGCGTGCACGCGTATCTACTTTTTGATGGATACACATACACGTACCCATATTTTCAACACATGCGGATACGCGCACATGTCAAAATTGACACATGCGCCTAGGCGCATGTGTCTAATTTTCCCCTGCCTACCCTAGATACGACCTAAGTAAGCATTAAATGTGAAATTGACAATGAAGGATAGGCTACTTAAGTAGGGTCCATCCGCTAGCTCCCTTCGGTACTCCCGGATCCAGTCCGCTCACCTCCTCCTCATTGGTAACCTCTCCATCACAATCCAAGCTCTCTTGTTGACACTTACAGTAAACATTTGCAAGATCTTGGGTACGAATGAATTGGTCGTGATTTTTATATCCCCCCCAGGTGGGTATATTAACCCGTCGCGATGCCCCTGGGGCATGTTTTCTCTGACGTGATTATTCTAGTTCTAACCTTCTTCTACTCATTGTGATAGTTATTTTTATATTAAAATAATTATTTTTATTAATTTTCACACACTGGGGCACTTTGTGCTACCCTGTGGTCACCTTCCTCTTGGCACTGGAATTATTTACAAACCTTTCAGGCGCCTTCCTCTATATTATTCTTCTTTTTCATCTATCTTTTTCCCGTCGTGATAATTAATTATTTTAAATAATTATTACCGACCCATTTTTCTTCTTGTGGGAACCCATTCTAGATCTTTAGTAGCCTCACCTTCTTGCGTTCTCCTTCGCGCATAATTTTATAAGATCTTTGATCTTTTTAAATTCATCTGACCAATATAAAAAAAATTAAAAATTTAAAATTCATTCAAAAAAATCAAAAACAGTATAAAACCTCAAAAATGACCTAAAATCGGTAACCAGCTCATTTTTTGGCTGAAATCTGTGTCTTTTGCATGGCACTCATCTCGTATCCTGTTAATATTTTCACATGTTTTGAAATGATGACTCACGGATTACCCTGATCTACAACCACTTACAAAGTCTTATTGCTTACTTCATTTGTACTCTGGGGCACTATCAGTTGCCTGGTACTATTTTCATCTTGCACATTGCCTTTTTCGTACAACCTAAGTGTCCTCCATCATTTCCCTTGCATGTGCACATTTCTTGGGGCATCATTCTTACCCTTGTCATTTATCATACCATTTGGGATTTCAACTTGATAACAAATATTTGTGCAACTATCTTGAACGTTGTTGGTTTAAGTGTGTGTGATTGTACTTATTTCCCTGTTACATGAGTTTGTTTACTTCTCGTATTGCATTGCATGTTTGTATGTTGCATGGATTTGGAATTTTTAGCAATGGACAATTGTTTTGTAGCTTGGATTTTCATGTCATTTTACGCTTTTGTTGTGTGCTCACATTTTTAATAAGGATGGATGAGGAGGTCTCTAAGAAAAATGATGATTTAAATATTGAATATAGTGGCTTTATGGATAGCTCAATATCTCTTTTTCTTGTTTATCATCTTCTTATCTTCGCACTTTTCTCTTTTATTCTCTTTACGATCGTCGATCACATTCTTCTAGCACCCCATCGACACTCGAGGGGGCATCCTTCATCCTATTAATTTTTCCTGTAGCCCTTTAAAAAATTTCTACCCATTTGTATTTGTCTACTTTCTTTAAAGTGATGTAGCTTACATCACCTCAAAGAGGGACAATTGTAGACACTTGTAGTTTGTTCAATGCACTATTACGTCTAATATTGCACTAATTATTCTTCTCCTTGTAAACTGACGATACATCTCCAGTTCAACCTATCTAACTCCCTCCTTATGACACCCCTTTTGGTCATTTTTCCTCTTGTAAACCATTTAAACATGCTATTATAGCTTCGTTTTGACTACATTAGCTTCTTAATTCCTTCTAGTCCACTTCTACCATCTTCCTGGACTATCAATCCATTTCATTGGATTGATTAGACCCCTCAGAACTCTCTCGAAACCCTAATCATCTTCTAAACATGGTTAACTAATCTTAACTATGGTTTATCTCTCCTAAACCTAGTCAAAGTAAACTTTGACTTGCTAAAAGTGATTTTTGGAATTTAGTATTTGTCCCACATGCACTCAAGTTTCCCACTTTCCCAAATGGAAAACTATATATAGGGCTAGACACCCTCTCCCATTTTAAAGAATTTCTCCCTTCTTCCTAGCATAGATTATAGTATTTTTTTGCTTAGGTTCTAGATTTCATTCCAATTTTAGTTATTGAGCTATTTGCTTCACTTTTGTATTTTATAACACAAATGTAGAGTAAAAGGGAAGAACCATTGGCCTTTAAGCCATTAATGGTGAGATCCCTTTCTCTTAAGCACCAAAACTGATTGCTTAGGACCTCTTAGGTTCATTATTTCAAGCTTTCAAAGAATAGAGGTTAGTTTTATTTAGCTTAGTTTGCTTGTTTACTTCAAATTAATGTATGCTAATTAGGAACCCTTGCTCATTTCTTATCTGATGGCCCACTGATCAGTTGTCCAAAGCCTTTGGGGATTCTTACCCCAAATCTATGGCTTTTGCAACCTTTATTTAAACACATTTCTTTTCCATGGTACATGAAGTAGAGTGAAAGGGAATGCAACTCAAGGTTCAACATCTAATCTAGAGAGAGAGAAGACTTGCAGACAAAGTAAAATTTTTAGTTTGCAATTAAAGAAGAAATAATTCTTAAAAAATTATAATTTTGGAGAAATTTTGACAGGGCTTCACCATGTACAATGAACATTTCAAATTTTCCAGCATGCACAAAAATACTACTATCAAATAAATAAAGTATCTAAGAAAAATAAATAAGTTACAATATTTCAACAAAGCATCTGAATCAAGGATTAGGCATAATAATGGTGTTACATGGATGAAGAATTGTTTACAGATTCTAGAAGGCCATATTCAACGTGCAAAAATCTCATGAAATCAAGAACAAATGGCAGAATCAAAAGGAGTAATAATTTCCAGTACCCATATCAAAAGAAGATACCCTAAATCTGGGTTGTAATACTTTAAGCCAAAGATTGAAAAATACATGGGTATATACAAATTTTTGGGAAAAATAACTCATTTATGCAGGAAAATTAAAATCCATCTACATATTTGTTGCAATACAAATCAAAGGAGCAAATGCAGTTGCAGGTCTACAAAAGAAAATGCATATCCTGGCTTTGATCAAAATACCATTGAATGGGTATCCAAAATATCAGAGAATATGCCTTTATTCTAGTTGGGAAGTCAAAGAAACAAGAGCTTCAGTATTTCATCAATGGTGGCATTTCATTTTATGTGAGCCAAAAAAATTCATAACAGTCAAAGAAAAATAATGTAGAACCCAGATTTGGGGAGGGAAAAAACACAGATCTACGAGTACCCACATTATAAAATTTACTGATCTGAAGAAATGATGATGAATATACTGAGTAAAATCATCGAATAGGGTGGAAACTACAGATATACCCCTCAAATGAAAAATATTAGTGGTTCAAGAGATAAAATGACCATGTTCAGGGTTTCATAAATAAATTTGTAGAAGAAATCGGGCTTCCAGATCAGATATAAGGAATGACAACTCACTTTTCTTTAAAAATAAAGCAAAAGGTTTACCTCAACAATGAAAGCCATTGAATCTTCGCAGAGCTCGTAGAGATAAATATTTCGAAGAAAAGCTCGAACTCAAATCAATCCAACTGGAAAATCGATCAAATCTTGCAGAATAGGCCAAAGCCGAACTTGAACTGAAAAGAATGGTGGCATGATAAAACAACTTACAATCCATTGAGTCTCCAACCAAATGCTCAGTGCATTTCAAAATAAAATGTGATTTGGTAAAGGGCCGAGCTCAAAAGCTTCATCAATGACGGCCGTTTTAATTTTTTTTGCAGAGTTCGTTTATTTTTGCAGAGCTCAAAAGTGAAATGTAGAAGTTTAGGGTTTCAAGTGTTTTATTCATCGACATCCAAAGTAACTTAACTCAACCTGAGTTATTGATCAAAGGATCAAAATCAATGAGTACTAGATAAAGAGGTTGAGAAACGTCCACAATTTCGATGCAAACCACTATGGTTAGGTTTCACCAATAAAATTCAATGCAAGTTAGAAACCCTAATCATGGTTTGGAGATCAATGGCCATGGATCAAAAGTACAAAAATCAACGCTCAGAAATTGATCATCAAAATTGATGCAAACTCAAATTTATTAATTAACCTAGGTGAAACGGATGGTCTTTTTGACTAACTTATCACTTTTTCAATTTTTGTAAATTATCAAAAAAAATTCCGCAGACCTAAAGGCCCGCAAAGTACACGTGGCACTATTATTGCTGAGATTGAAAGGCGGAGGATCAGAAGTTATTTTCCTTCAAAATTTTAAGTTTTACAAAAGATTAAAGTTTTAAAGTGGCCCGAGACCCTGATAATCTAAATTCAAGAAGGAAAAAGTTAAAGCACCGATATATTAAGTCAACGATGGAATATCAGAGTATTTTAAGACTTTGAGTCTTTTCGGAAAAAGGTATAAAGTGTTAAAGTTCTACACAGGCCCAAAGAAGTCACATGGCCTATTTTCATTATCAAGGCAGAGGGTCAGAATATTTCTTGCCTTCAATACTTTAAGCTTTTGGGAAAAATAATTAAAGTTACAAATTTTCCCAAATCCGCTAGCTCGTGATTATGTAAAGTGAGTTCGGGGCATCAAAATTTTTCCAAACTTTGAGTCTTTTGGAAAAGTAGTATAAAAGTTATCTGCGGGCCCACGAAAGGACACCTTGTAAAGTTTTATTAAAAATTGGAAGGTCGGAGTATCCCTTGCCTTTAAATAATTTAATTTTTGGCGAAAGGAATAAAGTGTTAAAGTGATCCGAAAATCCGTTGGTAAAATTCAAATCAGGCAAAAGTCAAATCAGCGATATAAAAAGTTAAGGGCGGATAATTAGATCGTTTTAAAACTTTGAGTCGTTCGCAAAAGGGAGTAAAATTTTTAAAGTATCCTGTGACTCTGCTCAAGCTGTCAAAGGCGTAAGTTCGGACCATTGGAAGACTTTGAAGAATTTTAGTCTTTTGCAAAAAGAAGTAAAGTGTTTAAGTGGCCCGAAAAATCCACAGAAAAATTCAAGGCACCAAAAGTCAAAGTATTGAACATTATAAACGCAAGCCATCGGGCCAATTCGGAACTTTGAACCTTTTTGTTAAAAATGGATAAAGTAATATAGTGCCCCGTGGCCCCGCTAAGGACCAAAGGAGTATCATTTTCAATAAGTTAAGAGCGGAGTTTGGAGCATTGAAGTATTTCGAGACTTTGAATTTTTTTGAAAAAATGGAATAAATTGATTAAGTCACCAACGAATCCGCCCATGTCATTAAAAGTTGAAATAGGGAAAGCGGGCCACCGGGGCATTTTCAATTCTTGAGCCCTTTTTAGAAAAGTGCAAAAGTCAAAAAATTAAGCCAAGAGCTTGTTGCAACCAAATTCAGAGACGTGTAAGGCCCAAATTAAAGCAAACGGGCGGGCCAAATATTCAAAATACACAATTTTTCTCAAAAAATGATAAGGAAGGATTTTTCAAGCCATTTTGGATCGAATTTGTCATACATGGATGTATTTTTTGAGGTAATAAAATACAGAGTTGTTCAGAAAAACTTTTGTTGAGCTTAAGTATGCAATAATGGTGGATTTACATAGAAAACATAGAACAGTTAACAATGGCGGCTAGGGAAAAATTTTACAGAACTTTTCTAGCTCGAATGGAGCTAATTAATTTAATTACTAAAAAAATGAATAAGTCTGCAATATTTTTGCATTTTAAAACCAATTCCGAGTTCACCAGATTCGACCATGGTCAGAAAGAATATTAAATTTTTCTCACTCACAGAGAGAAAAGTGGCATGCATTCGCAAAAATTAGAGTCTGCATGCACAGGACAAAATTTCTCAGCAAGCAAAGCTTATTTTTAGTAAATCATCCACTCATGATTTTTCTTAAAAATAGACATGCTTTTCTTAAAAATAGATCAATCAACTTCAGTTGACTAGTTATAACCGATGGCTATTAATGCCTCTTGTATTTGCATGCTTTATTTTTATTCCTTTATTTATTAATAGATGAAGGATAAAAATAGGATGCATGGGCGAGTACAAGCTTTAGTCTATTTTTAGGAAGGGTGGGTAGATCAAATTTGCTATATATTGTGTGCCTTAGCAAAACACAAGAAGGAATTTTTAGATATAGGAGTACTGAAGCAATTTATTAAAGTTTTTCCCTCTGAATGTGAAGTATTATCTGCCTTTCCAATTATTTGCAGTCTTGTTTATGTTTCCATTAATCTTGTGAATACAAATTCCCTGGTTAATTATCTTACCTTGTTATAAATTCAGTAATTTCTGCATGACATTAATGTGCATGTTTAGCTTAGTAGTATTGTTGTGATACTTTCCCTCAATGCCTCAAAGTGTTTTGCCCTTAATATTCTACAGAAAACTATTGGTTCATGCATCAAGAATCCTTTCACATATTAGTTTTGCATATACTCAGTCAAACCCCTCATACAAATTTGGTGTATCACCTCATTTTAATTTTATTTTACAGCCATCTTTTACCCTTAACTCGAGAAAAACAATTTAGGATACATCAATAAGGAACTGACCTTGATACCGGAGACTCACCTAAAAATAGGTATAACCATAGACCTGAGGTGTTTCCATTGTATCTACGAAAGAGAGAGATAATTTTTGTAAATTTAGAACACCTGCAACGATCTCTCTATAGGGTGCACTTTCGAGAGATAATAGTTTTTGGCATGCCCAGTGGGACAACGAATCATATCTGTATGCAAGTTAAAAGTTCTACATCATATCTACAAAAATTTTATAGCAGATCAAAAGTTAGTTTCGGGAGCAAGCTGCAACAATTTATTCTAAAGATTCAAGGATGTTTTGGCGACTCTGTAAAGCTGATTTCAGACCAGTATTGCATCATGTTCCATGCCTAAAGTGACTATGAGATCATTGATAAGAGTAATTCCTTATGATTTTGTTTCTTTACCTTTGAATTCTGCTACAAGGAGAAGAGTTGGTAATACTTTACCTTATAATAGGCCTAGTTTGATAACCCTCCTCCTGATATTCCATCACCACGTATCAATTTCTCTATTAACATCCCAGTTTTCCTAATGGCTATTCAACCACCTAGGAATTTTGTGACCTTTACTAATGGAAGCCCATTAGTAATTACAGTTTACCATGATATCCCTAATGCTTCCATGGAAGGTTTATCATCATTCATTAGTGAAAATCATGTTACACATGTAGAGCACATTAAAGACGTTACAACCTTGTGTGCAGTTCATAATATCACTCATGAAGATGTAGCTTTAAGACTTTTAGTTGCATCATTTAAAGGACAAGCCTTGCAATGGTATAGAAATCTACAGATTGGAAGCATAAGAACTTGAGATGATTTAGGTGTAAAATTGTTGAAACAGTTCCAAGATAATTCAGATCATTTGTCCCTCATAGAACAACTGTCTACTATTAAAATATCTCCTCATGAATACATGTCTAGTTTCAACATTCGTTTTGTAATAACTTGGGAAAGAATCCCAGCAAGTGTTAAGCTTCAAGATGACCACACTTTCATTTATTATCTCAGAGCCTTAAACAGTGATATTTCAACTATTATTTAGTCTATGGGAGGTGATACTCTTCCGGATGCTTATAATATTGCTATAAAGGCTGAAAACAACCTTATTCAAGCCAGAAAATTAGCATCAAGGCCTTCAATACCATTTTTGGTAGATTTAACACCTATCACATAGCCTATCACCATTGTGGAGCCTACTATTACAGCCCCATCTCCAAATCTGCCTAAATTTTTACAGACTTTTGGAAACAAGCTGACTTCAATTAATGATAAAGATTCTCATCAAGCCCTTTATCAACAAAACCAGCAAAATAGGAAGCCTTACCAATAAAATCAAAATTATAGGTAGCCTTATTAGCAAAGGCAGTTTGACCCAAAGGCTACCACTCCATCTAATGCTTTAGTCCCAGTTAATATGGCTACTAAAGAATGGTGTCAACCTTGTAATCAACCTCATTCAGCTGCAAATTGCCCAAATTCTTTTATGAACCTAAATCTTGCTGCACAACCTCAATCTGAGACATTGTTCATGCCTCAAATGGAGGTTGGGTAGCAAGAAAAAGACACCTGAATAGAACTTAGTCATTTTTAATGAGGATGATTTCATTGTAGTCATAACTAGAGCTAAAGAAAAAGCTGTTGAAGGTCATAAACAACAAAATAGGCCTATTCTACCCATAGTCACTAATAAGACAATATCTATTGTCCCAAAACTAGCTAACAGTCCTGCTGTTCCATAAAAAATAGCAATTGGTTCAGCTGGTAAAGAGTAGAAAAAACAGCTACAACATGATCCAAGAAGATTATTTATACCTCAGATATTAGAAGATGCTGAAGCAAAGTCAGTCTTTGTTAAAGCCTATGCTAAAACAGTTGAATCTGTCTCTAAAATTGTTACTTCTTTTAACATTGTTGATTTAATGAAAAATTATAATGTTAACATCTCAATGTGGGATGCTCTAAGTATTCTAAGATAGTAAGATTTAATTTCTCATGAACTAGCTAAGCTATAGATTTCTGCTAATACAACAGAAAAGGAAATTCAGAAAGCAGACATGGTCCTTGGAACGTTTGAACAAGACCGCATGGAAGAGGTTAAATGAATGGTTTAGAAATTTTTAAATGCTCATGATATCAAGAATCCACCACCATTTTATCTATCACTGATTATTTGAGAATATCTTGTTCATAAATGCATGGTGGACAAAGGTGCAAGTAGCACAGTTATGCTAAAAGAAATTGTAGAAAAATTGGGCTTGCAGTATGAACCTACAGAAAAGAGTGTTTTACAGCTTGATGGAACTGCAACTAATATAGTTGGTGTAATTAGAAATATGGAGGTAACGTTGCATGCTTTCCCAAATGTTTCTATTCTACAAGATGTTACTATTGTAGATTTACCTCCTTACTTTGTTTTATGCTTATCTGGAGATTTCACAGTAAAGATAGGAGGTTATCTCTCTTCAGATTGGTCCTTCTTATTTTTCACTACATGTTATGGCACCAAAGTTACTATCAATTCCAAACCATTGCCCAGATTTCACATTGAGCCCCACTCTTTCAATGCAGTAGCTAATTATTCAGCCTTAGACCAGTCTGATTTTGATGATATAGCTCATGTTTGAGCATTAGATGGTGTTTCTAACAAGTTTATGGATGAAAAGACACATGAAGAACATGGTCATGATCCTTTTAAGGAATTTGAAGAACATCTGTTTGGTGGGTATTGTATGCATGAAGAAAACAAACTACTTTGCTTGTTGTTCAAAACAAAAAATTTAGCAAAAGGGATTTGGAAGCTTCATTTTGATGGAGCTAAGAACAAGAAAGGAAATGAAGAAAGTTTTATGCTCACTTGCCCAACAAATGAAAGGTATTTCGCAGCTTTGATTCTCTAATTTTCATGCACTTGTAATGTAGCTGAATACGAAACATTAATTCATGGCTTAATTTGGGCCAGAAAGAGAGGTATCAGTATGCTAAATTTTTTTGGTGATTCTGAGCTGGTTATCAATCAAGTAAAGAATTTTAATGTTTGTAAGAATCCATTAATGAAGTCTTACAAACATAGAGTTTCAAACTTAATGGAATATTTTGAAGCTATTAATATTCAGTCTATTCCTAGAACAGAAAATAAGCATGCAGACAGACTTGCAGCAGTTGGTGCTAGTTTTGAAGTGTTAGAACAGATAGAGAACAAAAAAATTGAGCTCCATATTAAGCTAATTATCAGTCCCTCTATACCTGAAAATGATTTTAATTGGTAGGTTTTTAAAAATGATGATCAAATTTGTAGGTTTTTGTAGCAAGAAGCTAAAATTTATGCAGTAAATCAGGATAAATTACATCACTTATATGGTGACCAGATTCTTTAGTTATAGAAAAATAAGCTGCCTCGAAGTCTAGTCACATTAGAATACATCTCCAACACTGATGATAAGTTAAGAAAAGATAAAACTAATATGTCAACGCATGCTAATAATTATGAAGAGATCTCAGTTGATGAAGGGAAAAATTGGTTTCTCAGAAAGGTATGTTCCTCAGCTGAAAAACAGTCATTTATTAATCTTTACAAAGAATTTAAAGATGTTTTCACTTGGAGATACCAATACTTGAAAGGGTTTTATACCATTTAGCACAACATACTATTGAATTACAACCAAATTCTAAGCCAGTTAGGCAAAAGGAGAGGCCTGTAAATCCCAAAATAGAGCCTCTAATGAGGAAAAAATTATCAAAGTTGATTGAATCAGGTATTATCTTTCTAGTTAAGAATTCAATGTGGGTAACAAATCTTGTTCCTTTTAGGAAGAAGAATGGAGAAAGTATATTATGTGTGGATTTCAGAGATCTTAACAAAGCTTCATTAAAATATCACTTCCCACTTCCAAATATGGATCATATTTTAAGAACAGTTTCTGGTTCAGATAGACTATCTCTTTTAGACGGTTATAGTGGATACAATCATATTTTAATTTGAGAATAAGATAGGTACAAAACAACTTTTACCACCAAGTGGGGTACTTATGCTTACAAAAGAATGCCTTTTGGTCTTTCAAATGCTGGTGCAACGTTTCAACGTGTAATGGACATGGCTTTTCGTAGCTTGTTAAACAAATGCATCCTTGTTTATTTAGATGATGGTACTTTTTTTTCAAAATATTTTGATAAACATCTAATGCATCTAAGGTATAATTTTTAGTTATGCAGGTAGTTTGGAATATCTTTGAATCCCAAAAATTCTATCTTTTTAGTACATCAAGGTAAACTACTTGGTCATATTGTTTCTAAGAAAGGATTAGCAATTGATCCTTTCAGAATCGAAGCCATATCACAGCTATCATTGCCTCATCATAAGAAGGAATTACAAAGTTTTCTTAGAAAAATCAACTTTGTTAGAAGATTTGTTCTAGATTTTACAGCATTGGTTAAACCATTGACAACTATGCTAAAGAAAGAGAAAAATTTCTCTTGGACCAGCGAAGGGAGAGAAGGGTTTGAAGTAATTAAAACAGCCATCTCTCAGGATCCTACTCTTGCAAATACAAATTTTGATAAAAAATTTACAATGTATGCACTTGCAGGAGCTGAAACAATCTCAGCTATATTAACTCAGATTAATGATGAAAATATTGAGCAGCCAATTGCTTTCTTTGGATAGAGCTTGCATGATTACGAAACAAGGTACACATTTCTTGAAAAACAAGTACTTTCAGTAGTCAGAGGACTAAAGAATTTTAAGTACATGCTTTCAAACAATAAAATTCATGTTCTTGTTTCTCATCCAAGTGTGAAAGCTTTCTTGTTAAATAAAGAATTGAATGAGAAAAGAGATGGCTAGATAATGAAGGTTATGGAATACGATGTTCATATCTAGGTTGCTAAGATAGTTTGACGAAAAGGTTTGTGTAAACACTTAATTGCTAATATAGAAAAACAACATGCTACAGAACCAGAAGATTCAAAACAACATTGAAATTGACGTATCAGCAACCAGATGTCATGGTGCAGCAAAAAAAAAAGCAACCTGAACTTGCTCAAGAGATTCAAGAATCAAGATGGATGACTGATTTAGTTAACTATTTACATCATGACACCTATCTGGAAGGTATGGACAAGAATAAACGAAGATATTTCAGATTACAAGTTGTCCCCTATATCTTTATTGATAGTGTTTTGTTAAAAAGAGATATAAATGGAATATTGCTGTGATGTGTTGACTATGATAAAATTCAGAAATTATTATAAGAATTCCATGAAGGACCTACAGGAGTTCACTTTTTGGCACGTACTGTTTTGAAATTATTATCAAAAATCTAGTTATTATTGGCCCAGCATATTCAAGGACTATTTTGAAAGGATCATAAAGTGTAATAAATGAGCTTTCTTTGTTGGAAAAGAATGTTTAGCTTCGCTTCCGTTACAACCTATTTCAGTTGATCAACCTATTGACAATTTATGCACTTGTGCCGAAATGGGCAACTTGAAACTTCATTACGATGGATAGCATTGGTGAAGTATACCTAAGTTAGGGGATTTTTTTCAAATTATGTCGTTACTACTGATTTATTTAAAAGATTACATGAAATTTGTAACTATGTGTGTTGTTACAAAATGTAACAGATCACATAGTCTATAATTTCATGACTATCCTTAGCAAAAGAACACAGGCCTCGAAGGACAGCGGTGTTGTCTTGATGAAGACATCCAATTGTAGAATAGGTGAAGTGTAAATTTTTGGAACAACAAACATAAGTGTAGATTGTAGAAATCAGAGTTCATTACTTGATGTTACAGGTTTTCTAAATTATTTCCTTCATGTTTAAGAAATTCAATTATATTACTGAGTTGTTTAGTTCATCATACAATCCATACATAAAGTTGAAATGCAGAAAGAAATATACAACTTATTTACATAATTCAATGTTTTATTCATAAGGAATTTTCAAATGTTTCCCACACAAACTGTGGGATGTAACTAAAAAGTAAAGTAAAACTAATAAAATAAAAGGTACACATGCATGAAAGAGAAAGTAAAGGAGTATGAGTGCACCCATCATTGCCTTGGGGTTTCTTTCTTCAATTGAACCATCTCCATTGTAGAAACCACTGTACCTGAAAAGATGAAAATGATAACTATTAGTTACGAGCTCAAGGATTATTTCATATTCATAGACTATCCTAATTCATGCATATGAATCTCTAATAACAGGAGATATAGTTTACTTGAATATCAAACTGCATACATGCTTTATTCACCCAGAAAGAAGAAAGAGAAAAGAAAAAAGAACATGGACATAAGAGAGGCCAAAAAGCCTAAGTATTTTCTAACTATTTTATTAATTGTGCAGGTACAGGTTGCAGCGAGGAAAAAATAGACAAGTTATGAGTACATGTTGGAAATAAGGAAGAATGTAACTCAAAGTTTCAGCAACTATTCTGAAATGGAAGAAGTTGCAGTATAGAAGAGAGAAAGGAAGATAGAAGTACATGTTCTAGTTTGCAACTAAGGAAGAAGAATCGGATTTCAAGAAGTTGAAGTTAACTAGAAAGAAAATATTACAATTGAAACATAATGAAAAGAAGATTCTGGAAAAATTTTGACAGGGCTTCACCATGTAAAATGGACATTTATAACTTTTGATCATGTTGTTTTCAACTATCACATGCTTTAAAAGGATTATGTCAATAAAATAAGTGATACAAAAAAGAAGAAAATCATGCCATGATCAAGATAATAGTTATCATGTTTTAGTATCCAACTACAATCAGCTTCAACAAAAAAGTGTTACATTCTATATTCTGAATCAGAAAATAATACTACTACAGCTGAAAAGGGAAGGAAGAGAGAATTCTGAAAAAAAAATTCCAGGGCTTCGCCATGTAAAATCAACATTTTAAATTTTTCAGCAATGCTAGAAATACTACTATCAAAGAAATAAAGTATCTAATTAAAGAAATAAGTTATAGTATTTCAACAAAGCATCCAAATCAAGGCTTATGCCTGAAAATGGTGTTACAGCAGATAAAAACTGTTTGCAATTTCCAGAAAGTGACTTTTCAGTTACAGAATCAACTTCAGAACCAAAGAATGCAACTATAGTTACTAGAATTTCTTACATAGAATTTATGTAACTTTGGAAAGGAGATTTTGGTATCTCAACAGAGCTCTAGAATAGAGGGATTACAAAATAGAAAATCAGAAGATCCATATTTACTCATCTTAGAGCACTAGTTTTCAGTTTAGCATTGCAATAAGCACAACTTACAAATCTCAAATACAAAAGGCATGCTACAACTATCATTGTTTCAGGAGAAAAATCAAAGGAAGAATGAATTATCAGTGTCTTAAGTCAAAGAGGAAACACCAAGTAACCTTACAAAGCCTAGAATAATCAATGTTCAGTCAGAGTATTAGAGAGATCACAACGAAGAAAGAAACTCAATCACATGAACCTTTCTACAAGAAAGACAACGAAAGAACCCAGATCTCATCTATGGTGGTAATTTGACACCCATCTAGAGTTGATAGGTTACATATTGAGACATGCATTGCAACTCAGTGATATGCAAAATTTTGGTAGAATACATTCAAGAAATAAACAAACTCAGTTTGGGTGTAACATTATCAACGAGATCCATTAATAGAGACAAGTCAAGATTGCATAGTACATAAGCCACCAATATTGCAAAATTTATAGTATGAGAAACAATTGGATTGCAAGCAAGTCATTCAAAAGAGCGAAGAAATGGAGATAACATCCTCAGTCTAAACTAAAGAGCTTCAACAAATTTCGCCAAGGTTTACAGCAAGCAGAGATGATCGTTTACAATAATATATCAGAATCTCAAACTTTAAACAAAAGAAAAGTACAGATTCTAGTCATTAATAGAAAAATCCATCAATGGATATTAAGAAGTCAGAGAAATAGCAAGAACTCACCGATTTAATCAAAGCTTTTAAAACCCTCAAGTAGAAAATCAGACAACGAATCACGAAGTGAGTTTCAAACTCAAAATCTCCAAGGGAACACAAAGAAATGTAAAAGAAAACAGGTATTAGTTTTGAAGTCAAATTTGTAAGGACCAAGTAACATTGAAACTTCGAGGTCAGAAAAACTTACCTTCCCTCATCAAACGGTGATGCACATAGCAAAAGAACCGGGTTCAGCAGAGGTAGAAAATGGAGGCATTTAGTTTTCTAAATAAGTAAATAGAGCTTGAAATCACGATGGAGGCCAATAAAAGACCAAATAAAACCGAGATCCAATAGAATGACCATGGTGGAAAATAAACCACAGAGATCTTGAAAACAAAGAAATACTGAGCTTCATAGCTTCATCAATGACGGCCAATAAAGAAACTACAGTCTTCAAAGTTATACAAAACTTGAGCTCGAAAAAGAAACAGCCACGTGATACATATCCAATCGAGCTCAGAGAACAAAATGAAGAGGGGTCAGGTTTTAAAATCACCCATAATAGTAAAGTTCAGAGCTTTAAGTAACCATCAATGGCATTGAAAATTATTTTCTAGGGCTTCGCCCACAAGCCAAATCCAAATGAAATGATCATCAAGTTCGAGTTCCCCTTTACCATACCAACTTGAGAGGAGAGTCAAAAAAACCCTAATCGAGGGCCAAACATCAATGATCAAGCTTCAACCGAGTACAAATATCAAGGATCAGGGATCGAGCTCCAAGCTCAAAACAATTAACTACTGTAAATCCCACCGACCACATTCACTACAAGCCAGAGACCCTAACCATTGGTCAAAGATCGACGGCATCGGATCAAACAGGACACAAATCAACGGCCAGAAATGATCAACAATATCAAAGCAAACTCAAATTGAGTTCCATATGCCACCGACAAACGCATGGAGGGGTGAGTCACCGTGGAGAAGGGGCCAACCCATGTCATCAAATAAAAAAAAATCATTGCATTAAAAATTCCAAGGATCAACTATAGTCCAGACTTTGAATAATGTCAAAAGCCGACCAAATTATGCCACAATGATCACCAAAAAGGAGTTATTTTTGCATTCTTAACAAGAAGATAGAACAGTGAAGGAGACAAAGTTGCATGCCCATGAAGAGAGACTTTCCTAGCAAGGAATCTTATTTCTGGAAAATTATTCACCCAACCTTATTAAAAATAGAACAGTCAACTTCAGTTGACTGAGATGTAATCAAAGGCTATTAATGCCTCTTGTACTAGTTTGTATTATTTTATCCCTTTATTTATTATTAAATAAAGGATAAAATTAGGATGCATATGCGATTATAGCCTTAGTCTATTTTTAGGAAGGGTGGGTAAATTAATTTTGCTATATATTGTGTGCCTTGGCAAGGTACAAAGGAGGACTTTTTGATATAGGAGTACTGAAGCATTCTGCCAGTTTTTGCCTTCTGGGTGTGAAGTAATTTCTTGCCTTACCAATTATTTGTATCTTGTGTATGTTTCTGTTAGACTTGTGAATGTAAATTGCCTGACCAATCAGCTTACCCTTCTGCAATATCAGTACATTTTTCTTAATTTTTAATGTGCATGTTAACTCATTAATGTTGTTGTGATATTTTCCCTCAGTACCACCAAGTTTTACCCTTAAATAATCTACAGAAAATTGCTGGCTCATGCATCAAGAATCCTTCCCATATCAATCGTGCATATACTCAGTCAAATCCCTCATATAAATTTGGTGTATCACCTCATTTTATTTATTTTTACGGCTATTTCTTACCCTTACCCCCCAGAAAACCAATTTAGGATACATCAAAAATGAACCGGCCTTGATACCGAAGACTCACCTCAAAATAGGTATACCCACAGACTTGAGGAGTTTCCATTGTATCTATGAAAGAGAGAGACCAATTATTGTTGGCTTAGAAAACATGCAGCCATCTCTCTACAAGGTGCACTTTCAAGAGATAACAGTTTTTAGCACACCCGATGGGACCACGAATCAAATCTGCATGCAAGTTACAAATTCTAGAGCATATTTACAACATATTTACAACAGATCTACAACAAATTTACAACAAATTAAAAGTTACTTTCAGGAGCAAGCTGCATCAATTCATTCTAAAGATTTAATGATCTTTTGGCAACTCTGTAGATCTTATTTCAAACCATTATTGCAACATGTTCCATGCCTAAAGTGACTACAAGATCATCGGTAAGAGGAATTCCTCCTGAGTTTGTTTCTTTACCTTTGAATTCTACTAGAAGGAGAAGAGTTAATAATACATTACCCTATAATAGACCTAGTTTTGATAACCCTCCTCCTGACATTCCTTCACCACGTATCAATTTTTCTATGAATATCCCATTTTTTCCAATGGCTCTTCAACCACCTAGAAATTTTGTGCCCTTTGCTAATGGCAGCCCATTAGTAATTCCAGTTTATCATGATATTCCTAATGCTGCCATAAAAAGTTTGCCATCATTTACCTGTGAAAATCAAGTTACACTTGTTGAACATATTAAAGATGTTGCAACCATATGTGCAGTCCATAATATCACTCATGAAGACGTAGCTTTAAGACTTTTAGCTGCATATTTTAAAAGACAGGCCTTACAATGGTATAGAAACTTAGAGATTGGGAGCATAAGAACTTGGGATAACTTAGGTGAAAAATTACTGAAATAGTTCCAAGATAATTCAGACCATTTATCCCTCATAGAACAACTATCTACTATTAAAATAGCCCCTCATGAGTACATCTCCAGCTTCAACATCCATTTTTCTAGAACTTGGGAAAGAATCCCAACAAGTGTTAAGCCTCAAGTTGATCATGCTTTCCTTTATTACCTCAGAGCTTTAAATAGTGATATTTCAACCATGATTCAATCTATGGGAGGTGATACTTTTCCTGATGCCTACGATATTTCTATAAAAGATGAAAACAACCTTATTCAAGCTCGAAAATTAGCACCAAGACCTTCAATGCCATTTTTGGCAGATTTAGCCCCTATTCCACAGCCTATTACAATTGTAGAACCTACTATTGCATCCCCATCTCTAGATATGTTTAAGGCTTTGAAAACTATGGGAAATAAGTTGACATCAATTGAAAATAGACTTGTATTTCGTAACAAACCTTATCAGGCTCATTATCAGCAAAATCAGCAAAATAGGTAGCCTTACAAGCAGAATCAAAATTATAGGCAGCCTTATCAATAAAGAAAATTTGATCCAAACGTTCCTAGTACATCTAATGCTTTAGTTCAGTTAACATGGCTACAGAAGAGTGGTGAAAACCTTGCAACCAACCTCATTCAACTTCTAATTGCCCAAATTCTTTTCTGAACCTAAATCTTGTTGCATAACCTCAATCTGAAGCATTGTTCATGCCTCAAATGGAGAGTGGGCAACAAGAAACTCATGTTTAGAAAGCACCTGAATAGAATTTGGTTAGCTTAAATGAGGAGGATTTTTTTACAGTTACCACTAGAGCTCAAGAAAAGGACCTGTTCTACCCATTGTCACTGATAATTCAGCATCTACAGCCCCAAAACCAGCGAACAGCTTTGCTCTCCCACAAAGAACAGAAATTGTTTCAGTTGGTAAAGAGCAGCAAAAACATCTACAACATGATATAAGAAGATTATTTATTCCTCAGATATCTAAAGTTGCTGAAGCATAATCAATTTTTATTAAGGCTTATGCTAAAACAGTTGAATCTATCTCAAAAACGGTTGCTTCTTTTAACATTGTTGATGTAATGAAAAAACATAATGTTAACATCTCAATGTTCGATGCTCTAAGTATTCCAGGACAGTAGGATCTGCTTTCTCGTGAACTAGCTAAGCTGCAAATTTCTTCTAAAACAACAGAAAAGGAAGTTCAAAAAGTAGACATGGTGCTTAGAACACTTGATCAAGATGACATGAAAGAGGTTAAATGGATGGTTCAAAAAAAATTAAACGCTCGTGATATAAATAAACCACCACCATTTTACCTATCTCTGATTATTGAAGAAAATCTAGTTCATAACTACATGGTGGACAGCGGTGCGAGTAGCACAGTTATGCCAAAACAAATTGTAGAAAAATTGGGCCTACAGTATGAGCCTACATAAAAGAGTTTTTTACAAGTTGATGGGAATGCAACTAATACAGTTGGTGTAATCATAAATTTAGAGGTAACGTTACACGCTTGCCCAAATGTTTCTATTTTGCAAGATGTTACTATTGTGGATTTACCTCCATACTTTGCTTTGTGCTTATCTAAAGATTTAACAGTGAAAATAGGAGGTTATCTCTCTTTAGATTGGTCCTACTTATTTTTCACTACACGTTATGGCACCAAGGTTACTATCAATTCAGAACCATTGGCCAGATTTCACATTGAGCCTCACTCTCCAAATGTAGTGGCTAATTATTCAGCCTTAGAGCAATCTGATTTCAATGATGTAGCTCAGGTCTCAACATTGGAGGGTGTTTCTAACATGTTTATGGATGAAAAAATAGTTGAAGAACATGCCCATGATCCTTTTATGGAAGTTTAAGAACATCTTTCTGGTGTATATTGTATGCATGAAGAAAATATACCACTTCCCTCATTGTTTAAAACAGAAAATTCAACAGAAGGAATTTGGAAGCTTCATTTCAATAGAGCTAAGAAAAAGAAAGGACAGGGAGTAGGTTTGATTCTCACTTCCCCCAAAAAAAAAGGTATATCTCATCTTTGAGTCTCCAATTTACATGCACTTGTAATGTAGATAAATACGAAGCATTAATTCATGGCCTTATGTTGGGCTCAAAAGAGAGGTATCGGCACATTACAAATCTTTGGTGATTCTGAGTTGGTTATCAATCAAGTAAGGAACTGTAATGTTTATAAGAATCCATTAATGAAATGTTACAAACATAGAGTTTCAAACTTAATGGAATATTTTGATGCTATTAATATTTAGTCTATCCCTAGAACTGATAACAAGCACGTAGACAAACTTGCACCAATTGGTGCTAGTTTCAAAGTGCTAGAACAGATAGAAAACAACAAAATTCAGCACCATTTTAAGCTAATTATAAGGCCTTCTATACCTGATAATGAATCAAATTGGCAGGTTTTTGAAAATGATGATCAAATCTAAAATTTTTTACAGCAAGAAGCTGAATTTTCTATAGTAAATTAGGATAAATTACAACATTTATACAGTGACCAGATTGTTCAACTAAAGACAAACAAATTACCTCGAGGTCTTGTCACATTGGAAGACATCTTCAGTACTGATGATCACTTAATAAAAGATAAATCTAACATGTCAACTCATGCGTATAATTTTGAAGAGATTCGCAGTTGATGAAAGGAAAAAAATGTATTCCTTGGAAAGGTATGTTCCTCACCCTGAAAAAATAATCATTTATTAATCTTTGCACAAAATTTAAAGATGTTTTCACTTGGAGATACCAAGACCTGAAAGGGTTTGATCTCAATTTAACACAACATACCATTGAATTGAAGCCAAATTTTAAACCAGTTAGGCAGAAACAAAGGCTTGTAAATCCTAGAATAGAACCTCTTATGAGGAAAGAGTTATCAAAGTTGATTGAATGAGGAATTATTTTTCTAGTTTAGCATTCAAGTTGGGTAAAAAATCATGTTCCTGTTAGGAAGTAGAATAGAGAAATCAGATTATGTGTTGATTTCAGAGATCCTAACAAAACATCATTAAAAGATCATTACCCACTACCAAATATGGATCAGATTTTGAGAACAATCTCAGGTTCAGATAGACTATCTCTTCTAGATGGTTACAACGAATACAATCAGATTTTAGTTTGAGAAGAAGATAGGTATAAAACAAATTTTACCACCAAGTGAGGTACTTATGCTTACAAAAGGATGTATTTTGGTCTTTCAAATGTTAGTGCAACGTTTCAATGTGCAATGGACATGGCTTTTCACAGCTTATTAAATAAATGCATCCTTGTTTATTTAGATGAGGTTACTATATTTTCAAAAGATTCTGAAGAACATCTAATGCATTCAAGGCATACTTTTCAATTATGCAGGCAATTTGGAATATCATTGAACCCCAAGAAGTCTAGCTTTTCTGTACATCAAGGTAAACTACTTGGCCATATTGTTTCTAAGAAAGGTTTAGCAATTGCTCCTTTCAAAATCGAAGCTATATCACAACTATCTTTGCCTCATCATAAGAAGGCATTACAGAGTTTTCTTGGAAAAATCAAGTTTGTTAGAAGATTTGTTCCATATTTTACAGCATTCGTTAAACCGTTAACAACTATATTAAAGAAAGAGAAAATGTTCTATTGGACCAGCGAAGGGAGAGAAGGTTTTGAAGCAATTAAAATAGCTATCTCTCAGGTGCCTAATCTTGCAAATCATAATTTTGATAAATATTTTACAATGTATGCACTTGCAGGAGCTGAAACAATCTCAGCTATTTTAACTTAGGTTAATGATGAGAATATTGAGTAGCCAATTGCTTTCTTTGGTCAGATTTTTCATGATTACGAAACAAAGTACACATTTCTTGAAAAATAGACACTTTCAGTAGTCAGAGGACTAAAGAATTTTAAGTACATGCTTTCAAACAATAAAATTCATGTTCTTATTTCTCATCCAAGTGTGAAAGCTTTCTTGTTAAATAAATAATTGAATGAGAAAAGAGCAGGCTAGATAACGAAGGTTATATGGAATACGATGTTGATATCTGGGTTGCTAAGAAAGTTTGAGGGAAAGGTTTATGTGAACATATAATTGCTGATATGGAAAAACAACAAGCTACAAAACCCAAAGATTCAAAATAGCATGATGAAATTGCGTATCAACAATCAAACATCATTTTCTAACAAGAAAATAAGCAACCTGAACTTGCTCAAGAGATTCAAGAGTCAAGGTGGATAACGTATTTGGTTAACTACTTATAGCATGGTACCTATCTGGAAGGTATGGATAAAAATAAATGAAGATATTTCATATTAAAATTTGTTCCCTACCTCTTTGTTGATAGTGTGTTGTTCAAAAGAGATATAAATGGGATCTTGCTGTGATGTGTTGACTATGATAAAATTTAGAAATTACTATCACAATTCCATGAAGGACCTCCAGGAGGTGAATTATCAGCACGTACCATAGCCTTAAAAATTATGAAAGTTGGTTACTATTGGCATAGCATATTCAAGGACTGTTTTAAATGGATTAAAATGTGTAAGAACTGTGATTTCTTTGTTAGAAAAGAATGTTTAACTTCACTTCCTTTACAGCCTATTCCAGTTGATCAACCTTTTATGTAGTGGGGTCTTGACTTTATTGGCATTATAAACCTACCTTCTTCACAAGGACATAAGTGGATCTTAACTGCTATAGATTATTTTACATGATGGACTGAAGCAATAGCCTTGAAAGATGCTAATGAAACTTAGATACTATACTTTTATGAAGGTATACTTTACAGATTTGGTGTTCCAATAACTATCATATCAGATAATGCTTTAGAATTTCTTGGTGCTAAGATAACAGATTGGGATGTCAACCATGGAATCTATCTAAGCTCTTCATCTAATAATTACCCAAAAGGTAATGGCCTAGCTGAAAGAACTAACAAGAATCTTTTAAGGATCATCAGAAAAATAATTAAAGATAATCAAAGAGCTTGGCATCTGATGTTGAATTCAGTACTTTGGGCTCATAGAGTGACTCCTAAAAGACCAGTTGGCAATTCACCATACAAACTTGTGTACGGAAATAAAGCAAAAATACATATTTTAGTTGAGTTACCTACATTAGATTTGCTGCATCAAATCGATCTTCTTAAAAACTATCCATTACAGGTTCGTTATGCAGAGTTAATGGAATTACAAGAGCTAAGAGATCAAGCTCATTTTAATATGGAAAAGAATCAGAAGCAGATCAAGAAGACTTTCGATAAGAAAGCCATATTCAGAGTATTCAATGAAGGAGATATTGTGCTAAAGTGGGATGCTGATCGTGTAAAACCAGGAAGACACATAAAGTTTGATACAATCTGGAGTGGTCCTTACATGATTTCATCTTACAAAGAACACAATGCTTTTCAGCTTTCGAAGCCGAATGGAGAGAAACTCCCCATTCCTGTGAGTGGTATGTTTGTCAAACACTGTTATTGAAAATTTTATAGTGTTTGTTAGAGTAGGATTCCATTTCAATAAGTGCAGTTTCTACACATTACATTGTTTTTCAAGTCAATAAGTGCATTCATGCACATTATCTGGTTTACCAAATCCTTTCCCAGTTTTAGTTTGTTTTGGAAGGGTTGGACCTTTCAGAAAGGCAGATTTTGGTTACATGTTTGGACTCCATGCCCAATGGACAAGAGAAAGGAATTGGTATATAAGCTAGTAGGCAGCTTTCCCTGCAGGATCGCCAGAAATGTTGACAATTTCTGCATTTGTGCAAAAATAGAAAACTCAAAACTTCTTTACGATGGATACCATTGGTGAAGTATACCTAAGCTAGGGGAGATTTTTTTAGATTATGTCATTACTGCTGATTAATTTAAAAGATTATATGAAATATGAAACCATGTGTACTGTTAAAAAACATAACAGATCACATAGTTTGTAATTTCATGACTATCCTCAGCAAAAGAACACAGGCCCCGAAGGATAGCTGTGTTATCTTGATGAAGACATCCAATTGCAGAATAGGTGAAGTGTAAAGTTTTAGAACAACAAACATAACTTCAGATTGCAGAAATATGAGTTCATTACTTGATGTTAAAGGTATTCTAAATTCTTTCCTTCATGTTTAAGACATTCAATTATATTGTTGAGTTGTTTATTTCATCATACAATCCATACAGAAAGCTACAATGCAGAAAGAAATATACAACTCATTTACAGAATTCAATTTTTTATTCATAAGGAATTTTCAAATGTTTCCCACAAAAATTGTGGGATGTAACTGGAAAGTAAAGTACAACTACTAAAATAAAAGGTACACATACATGAAAGGGAAAGTAAAGAAGTATGTGTGAACCCATCATTGCCTTGAGGTTTCTTTCTTCGATTGAACCATCTCCATTTTCAGCTTTTTCTTCATCTCCATTGTAGAAGCCACTGTATCTGAAAAGAAGAAAAGGATAACTATCAGTTATGAGCTTAAGGATTATTTCATATTCCTAGACTGTCCTAATTCATGCATATGAATTTATAATAATAGGAGATATAATTTACTTAAAGATCAAACTGCTTACATGCTTTATTCACCCAGAAAGAAGAAAGAGAAAAGAAAAAAGAACATGGACATAAGAGAGGCAAAAAATCCTAACTATTTTCTTAAGTGTCCAGGTACAGGTTGTAGCCAAGAAGAAATAGACAAGTCATGAGTACATGTTGGAAATAAGGAAGAATGTAACTCAAAGTTTCATCAACTATTTGAAATGGAAGAAGTTACAGTATAGAAGAGAGACAGGAAGATAGAAGTACAATGTTCTAGTTTGCAACTAAGGAAGGAGAATCAGATTTCAAGAAGTTAAAGTTAACTGTAATAAAATATAATCTAACATGCAAGCATGCGTATAATTGAAGAGATTTTAAAGTGCTGAAAGGAAAATTTATTCCTTGGAAGTAATGTCCCGCAGTTAAAAAACAGGCATTTATTAATCGTTGCAACAAAATTTAAAAGATGTTTTCCTTGAGATCCCAATACCTGAAAGGGTTTGATCATCAATTTAAAACACACATACCATTGAATTGAAGCCAAATTTTTAACAGTTAGGCAGAAAACAAAGGCTTGTAAATCCTAGAATAAACCTCTTTGGAGGAAAGAGTTATCAAAGTTGATGAATGGAAATTATTTTTCTATTTTAGCATTCATTGGGTAAAATCATGTTCCTGTTAGGAAGTAAATAAGAAATCAGATTGATGTGTTGATTTCAGAGATCCCTAACAAACATCATTAAAAGATCATTACCCACTAACCCACTAACCAACTATGGTCAGATTGAGAACAATCTCAGGTTCAGATAGACTATCTCTTCGACGAAGGTTACAACGAATACAATCGATTTAGTTTGAGAAGAATAGGTATCAAACAAATTTTTACCACCAAGTGAGTACTTATGCTTACAAAAGGATGATTTGTTCTTTCAAATGTTTAGTTGCAAACTTCAATGTGCATGGACATGGCTTTTTATCAGCTTAGTAAAAAAATGCATCCTTGTTTATTTAGATGAGGGTTACTATATTTTCAAAAGACTGAAGAACATCTAATGCATGCAGGCATACTTTTCAATTAGGCAGGCATTTGTAATATCATTGAACCCCAAGCAGTCTAAGCTTTCTGTTACATCAAGGTAACCTACTTGGCCATATGTTTCTAAGAAGGTTTAGCAATGGCTCCTTTCAAAATCGAAGGCTTATATCACAACTATCTTGCCTCATCATAAGAAGGCATTACAAACAGTTTACTTGAAAAACACGAAGTTTTGTTAGAAGATTTGTTCCTATTTTTACAGCATTCGTTAAACCGTTACAACTATATTCAAGAAAGAGAAAATGTTCTATTGTACCAGCGAAGGGAGAGAAGTTTTTGAAGCCATTTAAATAGCCACTCTCAGGTGCCTAATCTTGCAAATCATAATTTTGGATAAATATTTTACAAGGATGCACTTGCATGAGCTGAAACAATCTCAGCTATTTTAACTTAGGGAATGAGAGAATATTGATAGCCATTGCTTTCTTTTGGTCAGATTTTCATGATTAACCAAGGTACAACAAGTGCGTAAAATAGACACTGGCAGTAGGCAGACTAAAGAAAGGGTGAAGTACAGGCGTCAAACAATAAGTCATGTTCGTATTTCGCTCCAATGGTGAAAGCGTTCGGTTAATAAATTAATTTAATGAGAAAAGAGCAGGCGAATATCGAGTTATATGGAATACGATGTTGATAATCTGGGGTTGCTAAGACAGTTTGGTCATAGGGGAAGGGTGTTAGGGTGAACACTATAACTTGCTGAATGGTAAAAACAACAACGTGTGGGGACAATTCTATGGGCTCAAAAGATCAAATAAGCATGATGAAATTGCGTTACAAACAATCAAACATCATTTTCAACTAAGAAAATAAGCAACCTGAACTCTCAAGAGAATTCAAGAGTCAGGTGGATAAAAAAAAAAACCCCGGTATTTGGTTAACTACTTTATAGCATGGACCTACCTCTGGAAGGTTGGATCCAAAATAAATGAAGAATTTCATATTAAAATTTTGTTCCTAACTCTTTGTTGAAGTGTGTTGTTCAAAAGAGTAGTAAGGGGAGTCGTGTTGCTGGATGTGTTGCGTATGATTAAAATTTAAAATTACTATCGCCAATCCATGAAGGAACCTTCCAGGAGGTGAATTATCACACGTACCAATAGCCTTAAAATTTGAAAGTTGTTACTATTGCAATAGCATATTCAGACTGTTTTAAAGGGGGATTAAAAGTGTATAGAAGTGATTGGTCCTTTGTGTAGAAAGATGTTTAACTGCACTTTCTGGTGACAGCCTAGTGTTTCGCCTTTGATCACCGTTTAGGTGGGTTGAGTGGGGTCTTGCACGTTATGTTGCATTATGAACCTCGGCCTGGGTGGGTTCTTCACACAGACAAAGGTGGATCTTAACCTGCGGGTTATTAGGATATTTACAGGAGTACTGATTGGGGCGATGCCTTGGGGCCTGTGGGAAAGAGGCTCAAAAAGGATGAAAATGAAACTTAAGAGAACTGGACGTTATGAAGGTATCTTTACAATTTGTGTTCCAATAACGAGCAGATCAGAGAAATGCTGTGTAGAATTGTCGAGAATTTTCTTGGTGCTGAGATAACAGAGTGGGGGGATGTTCACCATGAAGCGGCGAAGCGCTCACAATAGGACCCAAAGGGGGAGGGCCTATCTGAAAGAACTAACAAAATCGTTTAAGGTCAGCAGAAAAGAAGTAAAGATAATCGAAAGACTTGGCATCTGATGTTAAGCAAGGTACTGTTGGCTGCGTGGGTAGTCAGGACCCGAAAAGACCAGGTTGGGGCAAGTCGGCTCAACCAAACTGGGTGGACGAGAATAGTGGCAAAAATACAGTAGTGTGTATGTAGGTAAGTTAGGCGGCTTACATTAGTTGGGTGTGCGGCAGTGGGGGGTGGGCAAATGCGATCTTCTGTAAGAAGGAACTATCCATTAACAGGGTCGTAGTGCAAGGTAATGGGAAGAACAAGACGAAGGAGAGTTCAAGGCTCGAGTGTGTTAAGTAGGGGCGAGATCAGAAGCGATCAAGAAACGTTCGGGATAAGAAAGTCCGATTGCCGGTGTGGTAGAGGCTCCATGAGGAGATATTGTGGCTACACAGGGGTGGTGGGTGGGGATGCGCTGGCTGGGGGGGAAAAGGGCCAGTTCGGGACAACAGTGTGGAGTAGGGTGGAGGTGGGCAAGGCAAGGTCCCGACAGGAGCAGCGGAACATAAGAACCCAGGGGGGCCTTTGCCACAGCGGGCGGTTCTGGGCTCTCGGGGAGGTGAGAAACCCCGGCCCGGGGGAGGGGGAGGGTGGGGGCAACATGGCTGGGGAGGGAAAGGGGGTGGAGAGGGGGGGGGAGAGGTGAGGAGATTGTCCACCCAGGGCCAAAGGCAGGGGGCGACACACACAGGGGGGGCAAGCAAGAAGGAAGGCAGGCACATGATCTAGTTTACCAAATCCTTTCCCATTTTTAGTTTGTTTTGGAAGGGTTGGAATTTTCAGAAAGGCAGATTTTGGTTACATGTTTGGACTCCATGCCCAATGGACAAGAGAAAGGAACTGGTATATAAGCTAGTAGGCAGCTTTCCCTGCAGGATCGCCAGAAATGTTGACAATTTCTGCATTTGTGCAAAAATAGAAAACTCAAAACTTCTTTACGATGGATACCATTGGTGAAGTATACCTAAGCTAGGGGAGATTTTTTTAGATTATGTCATTACTGCTGATTAATTTAAAAGATTATATGAAATATGAAACCATGTGTACTGTTAAAAAACATAACAGATCACATAGTTTGTAATTTCATGACTATCCTCAGCAAAAGAACACAGGCCCCGAAGGATAGCTGTGTTATCTTGATGAAGACATCCAATTGCAGAATAGGTGAAGTGTAAAGTTTTAGAACAACAAACATAACTTCAGATTGCAGAAATATGAGTTCATTACTTGATGTTAAAGGTATTCTAAATTATTTCCTTCATGTTTAAGACATTCAATTATATTGTTGAGTTGTTTATTTCATCATACAATCCATACAGAAAGCTACAATGCAGAAAGAAATATACAACTCATTTACAGAATTCAATTTTTTATTCATAAGGAATTTTCAAATGTTTCCCACAAAAATTGTGGGATGTAACTAGAAAGTAAAGTACAACTACTAAAATAAAAGGTACACATACATGAAAGAGAAAGTAAAGAAGTATGTGTGAACCCATCATTGCCTTGAGGTTTCTTTCTTCGATTGAACCATCTCCATTTTCAGCTTTTTCTTCATCTCCATTGTAGAAGCCACTGTATCTGAAAAGAAGAAAAGGATAACTATCAGTTATGAGCTTAAGGATTATTTCATATTCCTAGACTGTCCTAATTCATGCATATGAATTTATAATAATAGGAGATATAATTTACTTAAAGATCAAACTGCTTACATGCTTTATTCACCCAGAAAGAAGAAAGAGAAAAGAAAAAAGAACATGGACATAAGAGAGGCAAAAAATCCTAAGTATTTTCTAACTATTTTCTTAAGTATGTAGGTACAAGTTGCAGCCAGGAAGAAATAGACAAGTCATGATTACATGCTGGAAATAAGGAAGAATGTAACTCAAAGTTTCATCAACTATTTTGAAATGGAAGAAGTTACAGTATAGAAGAGAGACAGGAAGATAGAAGTACATGTTCTAGTTTGCAACTAAGGAAGGAGAATCAGATTTCAAGAAGTTAAAGTTAACTGGAAATAAAATATTACAACTGAAATAGAATGAAAAGAAGATTCTAGAAAAATTTTGAGAGGGCTTCGCCATGTAAAATAGATATTTACAACTTTTCATCATGTTGTTTTCAACTATCACATGCTTAAAAGGATTATGTAAATAAAATAAGTGATACAGAAAAGCAGAAAATCATGCCATGATCAAGATAACAGTTATGATGTTTCAATTTCCAACTACAAATCAGCTTCAACAGAAAAGTGTTACATTCTATATTCTGAATTAGAAAATACAACTACTACAGCTGAAAAGGGAAGAAAGAGAGAATTCTGAAAAAAAAATTGCTAGGGCTTTGCCATGTAAAATCAACATTTCAAATTTTTCAGCAATGCCAGAAATACTAATATCAAGGAAATAAAGTATCTAAGTAAAGAAATAATTTACAGTATTCTAACAAAGCATCCGAATCAAGGCTTATGCCTGAGAATGGTGTTACAGCAGATAAAAATTATTTTCAATTTCCAGAAAGTGACTTCTCAATTATAGAATCAACTTTAGAATCAAAGAATGCAACTACAGTTACTACAAGTTCTTACATAGAATGTTTGTAACTTTTGAAAGGATATTTTGGTATCTCAACAGACCTCTAGAAAAGAGGGATTACAAAATAGAAATAAGAAGATCCATATTTACTCATCATAGAGCACTAGTTTTCAGTTTAGCATTGCAATAAGCACAACTTACAAATCTCAAATACAAAAGGCATACTATAGTTATCATCATTTCAGGAGAACAATCAAAGGTAGAATGAATTATCAGTGTCTTGAGTCAAAGAGGAAACACCAAGTAACCTTACAAAGCCCAAAATAATCAATGTTCAGTTAAAGTATTAGAGAGATCACAATGAAGAAAGAAACTAAATCACATGAACCTTTCTAGAGGCATGACGACGAAACAACCCAGATCTCATCTATGGTGGTAATACGACACCCATCTAGAGTTGATAGATTACATATTGAGACATGCATTACAACTCAATGATAAGCAAAATTTTGGTAGAATACATTCAAGAAATAAATAAACCCAGTTTGGGTGTAACATTATTAACGAGATCCATTCATAGAGACAAGTCAAGCGTGCATAGTACAGAAGCCACCAATATTGCAAAAGTTACAGTATGAGAAACAATTGGAGTGCAAGCAACTCATTCAAAGGAACAAAGAAATGGAGATAGAATCCTTAGCATAAAGTCAAGAGCTTCAACAAATGTCGCTAAGGTTTACAACCAGCAGAGATGACGATTTACAACAATATATCAGAATCTCAAACTTCGAACAAAAGAAAAGTACAGATTCTAGTCATTAATTGAAAAATCCATCAACGGATATCAAAAAGTCAGAGAAATAGAAATAACTCACCGATTGAATCAAATATTTTCAAACCCTCAAGTAGTAAACCAGAAAATGAGTCACGAAATGAGTTTAAAACTTGAAATCTCCAAGGGAACACAAAGAAATGCAAAAGAAAATGGGTATTAGTTTTGAAGTCAAAGTTGTAAGGACTAAGTAAAAGCGAAACTTAGAGGTTGGAAAAACTTACCTTCCCTCATCAAAAAGTGATGCACATAGCAAGAGAACCGGGCTCAGCAGAGGTAGAAAATGGAGGCCTTTAGTTTGCTATAGAAGTAGATAGAGCTTGAACTCACGATGGAGGCCAATACAAGACCAAACAAAACCGAGCTCCAAGAGAATGAACATGGCGGCTAATAGACCACAGAGATCCTGAAAAATAAGAAATACTGAGCTTTAGAGCTTCAGCAATGACGCCCAATAAAGAAACTACAGTCTTCAAAGTTATACAAAAACCGATCTCGACAAAGAAAAAACCACGTGATACATATCCAATCGAGATCAAAGAACAAAACACAGAGGGGTCGGGTTTAAAAATCACCGATAATACCAAATTTCAGAGCTTCAAGTAACCATCAATGGCGTCGAAATAATTTTTCTAGAGCTTCACCCACAATCCAAATCCAAATGAAATGATCATCAAGTTCGAGTTCCCCTTTACCATACCAAGTCAAGAGCAGAGTCAAAAAAACCCTACCCAAGGATCAAACATTAACGATCAAGCTTAAACCGAGTACAAAGTTTAAGGGCCAGGGATCGAGCTCCAGGCTCAAAACAATTAACTACATTCAATCCCACCGACCGCATTCAATGTAAGCTAGAGACCCTAACCATTGGTCAGAGATCGACGACATCAGATCAAACAGGACACAAATCAACTGCCCGAAATGATCAACAATATAAAAGCAAACTCAACTTGAGTTCCATATGCCACCGAAAAATGCATGGAGGGGTGAGTCACCGTGGAGAAGGGGCCAACCCATGTCATCAAATCAAAACAAATCATTGCATTCAAAATTCCAAGGATCAACTATAGTCCAGACTTTGAATAATGCCAAAAGCCATCCAAATTATGCCACAATGATCACCAAAAAGGAGTTATTTTTGCATTCTTAAAAATAAGACAGAACAGTGAAGGAGACAATGTGGCACGCCCATGAAGAGAGACATGCCTGGCAGGCAATCTTATTTCTAGCAAATTATTCACCCAGCCTTGTTAAAAAATAGAACAGTCAACTTGAGTTGACTAAGATGTAATCAAAGGCTATTAATGCCTCTTGTACTAGTTTATATTATTTATCCCTTTATTTATTATTAAATAAAGGATAAAATTAGGATGCATGGGCGAGTACAGCCTTAGTCTATTTTTAGGAAGGGTGGGTAAATTAATTTTTCTATATATTGTGTGCCTTGGCAAGGCACAAAGGAGGACTTTTTGATATAGGAGTACTGAAGCATTCTGTCAGTTTTTTCCTTCTAAGTGTGAAGTAATTTCTTGCCTTACCAATTATTTGCATCTTGTGTATGTTTCTTTTAGTCTTGTGAATGCAAATTCTCTAACCAATCATCTTATCCTGCTGCAATATCAACACATTCTGCTTAATTTTTAATGTGCATGTTAACTGATTAATGTTTTTTTAATATTTTCCCTCAGTACCACCATGTTTTTCCCTTAAATAATCTACAAAAAACGGTTGGCTCGTGCATCAAGAATCCTTCCCATATCAATTGTGCATATACTAATTCAAAGCCCTCATATAATTTTGGTGTATCACCTTAGTTTATTTATTTTTACGGCTATCTCTTACCCTTATCCCCCAGAAAGCCAAATTATGATACATCAAAAAAGGAACCAGCCTTGATACCGGAGACTCACCTCAAAATAGGTATACCCACAGACCTGAGGTGTTTCCATTGTATCTACGAAAGAGAGAGACCAATTATTGCAGGCTTAGAAAACCTGCAGCCATCAGTCTACATGGTGCACTTTCGAGAGATAACAACTTGTGGCACGCCCGGTGGGACCATGAATCAGATCTGCATGTAAGTTACAAATTCTAGAGTAGATTTACAACAGATTTACATCAAATTAAAAGTTACTTTCGGGAGCAAGCTGCATCAATTCATTCTAAATATTTAATGATCTTTTGGCGACTCTGTAGATATTATTTCAAACCATTATTGCAACATGTTCCATTCCTAAAGTGCTGTAAGATCATCGGTAAAAGGAATTCCTCATGAGTTTGTTCTTTACCTTTGAATTCTACTAGAAGGAAAAGAGTCGGTAATGCATTACCCTATAATAGACCTGGTTTTGATAACCCTCCTCCTGACATTCCTTCACCACGTATCAATTTTTCTATGAATATCCCAGTTTTTCCAATGGCTCTTCAACCACCTAGAAATTTTGTGCCCTTTACTAATGGCAGCCCATTAGTAATTCCAGTTTATCATGATATTCCTAATGCTGCCATAAAAAGTTTGCCATCATTTACCAGTGAAAATCAAGTTACACTTGTTGAACATATTAAAGATGTTGCAGCCATATATGGAGTCCATAATATCACTTATGAAGACATAGCTTTAAGAATTTTAGCTGCATCTTTTAAAAGACAGGCCTTGCAATGGTATAGAAACTTAGAGATTGGGAGCATAAGAACTTGGGATAACTTAGGTGAAAAATTGCTGAAATAGTTCCAAGATAATGCAGACCATTTATCCCTCATAGAACAACTATCTACTATTAAAATAGCCCCGTATGAGTACATGTCCAACTTCAACATCCATTTTTCTAGAACTTGGGAAAGAATCCCAACAAATGTTAAGCCTCAAGTTGATCACGCTTTCCTTTATTACCTCCAAGCGTTAAATAGTGATATTTCAACCATAATTCAATATATTGGAGTTGATACTCTTCTTGATGCCTACGATATTGCCATAAAAGCTGAAAACAACCTTATTCAAGATGGAAAATTAGCACCAAGGCCTTCAATGCCATTTTTGGTAGATTTAGCCCCTATTCCATAGCCTATTCCAATTGTAGAACCTATTATAGCCCCATCTCTAGATATGTTTAAGGCTTTGCAAACTATGGGAAATAAGCTGACGTCAATTGAAAACAGATTTGCATTTCCTAACAGACCTTATCAGGCTCCTTATCGGCAAAATCAGCAAAATAGGTAACCTTACCAGCAGAATCAAAATTATAGGCAACCTTATCAGCAAAGGAAATTTTATCCAAGTGTTCCTAGTACATCTAATGCTTTAGTTCCAATTAATATGGCTACAGAAGAGTGGTTCCAACCTTGCAACCAACCTCATTCAGCTGCTAATTTCCGAAATTCTTTTCTGAACCTAAATCTTGTTGCACAACCTCAATCTAAATCATTGTTCATTCCTCAAATGGAGAGTGGGCAGAAAGAAACTCATGTTCAGAAAGCACCTGAACAGAATTTGGTCAACTTCAATGAGGAGGATTTTATTGTAGTTATCACTAGAGCTCAAGGAAAAGGCTACTGAAAGTAAAAAAACAACAAAATAGACCTGTTTTGCCCACTGTCACTGATAATTCAGCATCTACATCCCCAAAACCAGCTAATAGCCCTTTTGGCCCACAAAGAACAACAAGTGTTTCAGCTAGTAATGAGCAGCAAAAAAATCTACAACATGATCCAAAAATATTATTTATTCCTCAGATATCTAAAGTTGCTAAAGTAGAATCAATTTTTACTAAGGTTTATGTTAAAATAGTTGAATCTATCTCTAAAATGGTTGTTTCTTTTAACATTGTTGATGTAATGAAAAAGCATAATGTTAACATCTCGATATGGAATGCTCTAAGTATTCCAGGATAGTAGGATCTGCTTTCTCGTGAACTAGCTAAGCTGCAAATTTCTTCTAAAATAATAGAAAAGGAAGTTCAAAAAGCAGACATGGTCCTTCAAACACTTGATCAAGACCACATGAAAGAGGTTAAATGGATGGTTTAGAAAGTTTTAAACACTCATGATTTAAAGAAACCACCGCCATTTTACCTATCACTGATTATTGGAGAAAATCTAGTTCATAACTGCATGGTGGACAACGACGAGAGTAACACAGTTATGCCAAAAGCAATTGCAGAAAAATTGGGCTTGCAGTATGAGTCTATAGAAAAGAGTGTTTTACAACTTGATGGGACTGCAACTAATACAGTTGGTGTAATCATAAATTTAGAGGTAATGTTACACGCTTTCCCAAATGTTTCTATTCTGTAAGATGTTACTGTTGTGGATTTACCTCCATACTTTTCTTTGTGCTTATCTAGAGATTTTACAGTGAAAATAGGAGGTTATCTCTCTTCATATTGGTCCTTATTTTTCACTACACGTTATGGCACCAAGGTTACTATCAATTAAAAATCATTGGCTAGATTTCACATTGAGCCTCACTCTCCAAATGCAGTGGCTAATTATTCAGCCTTAGAGCAATATGATTTCGATGATGTAGCTCATGTCTCAGCATTAGAGGGTGTTTCTAACATGTTTATGGATGAAAAAAAAGTTGAAGAACATGCCCATGATCCTTTTCAGGAAGTTGAAGAACATCTTTTTGGTGTATATTGTATGCATGAAGAAAATATACCACTTCCCTTGCTGTCCAAAACAAAAAATTCAGCAGAAGGGATTTGGAAGCTTCATTTTGATGGAGCTAAGAACAAGAAAGGACATGGAGCAAGTTTGATGCTCACTTCCCCAACAAATGAAAGGTATTTCTCATCTTTGAGTCTCCAATTTACATGAACTTATAATGTCGCTGAATACGAAGCATTAATTCATGGCTTACTTTGGGCCAGAAAGAGAGGTATCAACACATTACAAATCTTTGGTGATTCTGAGTTGGTTATCAATCAAGTAAAGAACTTTAATGTTTGCAATAATCCATTAATGAAATATTACAGACATAGAGTTTCAGACTTAATGGAATATTTTGATGCTATTAATATTCAGACTATCCCTAGAAATGAAAACAAGCACGCAGACAGACTTACAACATTTGGTGCTAGTTTCGAAGTGCTGGAATAGATAGAAAACAACAAAATTCAGCCCCATATTAAGCTAATTGTCAGGCCTTCTATACCTGATAATGAATCAAATTGGCAGGTTTTTGAAAATGATGATAAAATTTGTAGATTTTTGCAGCAAGAAGCTGAATTTTCTCCAGTAAATCAGGATAAATTACATCATTTATACGGTGACCAGATTATTCAAATAAAGACAAATAATTTACCCTGAGGTCTTGTCACATTGGAAAACATCTTTAGTACTGATGATTAATTAAGAAAAGACAAAACTAAGATGTTAACTCATGCTGATAATTATGAAGAGATTTCAGTTGATGAAGGGAAAAATTTATTCCTTAGAAAGGTATGTTCCTCAGTTGAAAAATAGTCATTTATTAATCTTTGCACATAATTTAAAGATGTTTTCACTTGGAGATACCAAGACCTGAAAGGGTTTGATCCCATTTTAACATAGCATACCATTGAATTGCAGCCAAATTCTAAACCAGTTAGGAAGAAACAAAGGCTTGTAAATCCTAGAATAGAACCTCTTATGAGGAAAGAGTTATCAAAGTTGATTGAATCAGGAATTATTTTTCCAGTTAAGCATTCAATTTGGGTAGAAAATCTTGTTCCTGTTAGGAATAAGAATGGAGAAATCAGATTATGTGTGGATTTCAAATATCTTAACAAAGCATTATTAAAAGATCATTACCCACTACAAAATATGGATTATATTTTGAGAACAATCTCAGGTTTAGATAGACTATCTCTTCTAGATGGTTACAACGGATATAATAAGAATTTAGTTCGAGAAGAAGAGAGGTATAAAACAACTTTTACCACCAAGTGGGGTACTTATTCTTACAAAAGGATCTCTTTTGGTCTTTAAAATTTCAGTGCAACGTTTCAACGTGCAATAGACATGGATTTTCGCAACTTATTAAATAAATGTATCCTTGTTTATTTAGATGATGTTACTATATATTCAAAAGATTCTGAATAACATCTAATGCATTTAAGGCATACTTTTCAGTTATGTAGGAAATTTGGAATATCCTTGAACCCCAAGAAGTCTATCTTTTCATTATATCAAGGTAAACTACTTGGCCATATTGTTTCTAAGCAAAGTTTAGCAATTGATCCTTTCAGAATCGAAGCTATATCACAACTATCTTTGCCTCATCGTAAGAAGGCATTACACAGTTTTCTTGGAAAAATCAGCTTTGTTAGAAGATTTGTTCCAGATTTTACAGCATTGGTTAAACCATTAACAACTATGTTAAAGAAAGAGAAAACATTTTCTTAGACCAGTGAAGGGAGAGAAGGTTTTGAAGCAATCAAAACAGCTATCTCTCAGGCTCCTACTCTTACAAATCTAAATTTTGATAAATATTTTACAATGCATGCACTTGCAGGAGCTGAAACAATCTCAGCTATTTTAACTCAGGTTAATGATGAGAATATTGAGCAACAAATTACTTTCTTTGGTTAGAGTTTGCATGATTACGAAACAAGGTACACATTTCTTGAAAAATAGGTACTTTTAGTAGTTATAGGACTAAATAATTTTAAGTACATGCTTTCAAACAATAAAATTTATGTTCTTGTTTCTCATCCATGTGTGAAAATTTCTTGTTATATAAAGAATTGATCGATAAAAGATCAGGCTGGATAACGAAGGTTATCGAATATGATGTTGATATCCGGGTTACTAAGAAAGTTTGAGGGAAATTTTGATGTGAACATATAATTGCTGATATGGAAAAAAAACAAGCTGCAGAACCCGAAGATTCAAAACAACATGATGAAATTGCATGTCAGCAATCAAACATCATGGTCCAACCAGAAAATCAGCAACCTGAACTTACTCAAGAGATTCAGGAATAAAGATGGATGACGTATTTGGTTAACTACTTACAGCATGGCACCTATCTGTAAGGTATGGATTAAAATAAACGAAGATATTTCATATTACAAGTTGTTCCCTACCTCTTTGTTGATAGTGTGTTGTTCAAAAGAAATATAAATGGGATCTTGCTGCGATGTGTTGACTATGATAAAATTCAGAAATTACTATCAGAATTGCATGAAGGACCTACAAGAGGTCACTTCTTAGCACGTACCACAGCCTTAAAAATTATGAAATATGGATACTATTGGACTAGCATATTCAAGGACTGTTTTGAATGGATTATAAAGTGTAAGAAATGTGCTTTCTTTGTTGGAAAAGAACGTTTACCTTCGCTGCCTTTACAACATATTTCAGTTGATCAACCTTTTATGCAGTGGGTCTTGACTTTATTGGCATGATAAACCAGCCTTCTTCACAAGAACATAAGTGGATCTTAACTGCTACAAATTATTTTACACGATGGACTGAAGCAATATCCTTAAAAGATGCTAATGAAACTTTGATACTATCCTTTTATGAAGGTATAGTTTGCAGATTTGGTGTTCCGACAACTATCATATCAAATAATGGTTTAGCATTTCTTGGTGCTAAGATAACAGATTGGGTTGTCAACCATGGAATCTATCTAAGCTCTTCATCTAATTATTACCCATAAGGTAATGGCCTAGCTAAAATTCCTAACAAGAATATTTTAAGGATCATCAGAAGAACACTCAAAGATAATCAAAGAGCTTGGCATCTGATGTTGAATTCAGCACTTTGGGCTGATAGGGTGACTCCTAAAAGATCAGTTGGCAATTCACCATACAAACTTGTGTATGGAAAAAAATCAAGCATGCCTATTTTAGTTGAGTTACCTGCATTAGATTTGCTGCATCAAATGGAGCTTCTTGAAAATGAGAAAATAACAGGTTTGTTATGCAGAGTTAATGGAATTACAAGAGCTAAGATATCAAGCTCATTTAAATATGGAAAAGAATCAGAACTAGGTGAAGAAGAATTTCGATAAGAAAGCCAAATTCAGAGTATTCAATGAAGGAGATATTGTGTTAAAGTGGGATGGTGATCGTGTAAAACCAAGAAGACACATAAATTTTGATATAGTATAGAGTGGTCCTTACATAATTTAAGCTTGCAAAGAACACAATGCTTTTCAGCTTTCGAAGCTGAATGGAGAGGAACTCCCCATTCCTATGAATGGTATGTTTCTCAAACGCTGTTATTGAAAATTTTACAGTGTTTGTTAGAGGAGGATTTCCATTTCAATAAGTAAATTTTCCGCACATTGCATTGTTTTTCAATTCAATAAGTGCATTCATGCACATTATTTGGTTTACCAGATCCTTTCCCAGTTTTAGTTTGTTTTGGAAGGGTTAGAACTTTCGAAAAGGAAGATTTTGGTTACATGTTTAGACTCGATGCCTAATGGACAAGAGCAAGGCACTAGTATATAAGCTAGCAGTCATCTTTCCCCGCAGGATCACCAGAAATGTTGATAATTTCTGTACTTGTACAAAAATGGGCAACTCGAAACTTTGTTATGATGGACAGCATTGGTGAAGTATACTTAAGCTAGGGGAGGATTTTTCATATTATGTCATTACTACTGATTTATTTAAAATATTATATGAAATCTGCAGCTATGTGTGTTGTTACAAAAACGTAATAGATCACATAGTTTGCAATTTCATGACTATCCCCAGCAAAAGAACACAGACCTCGAAGGATAGATGTGTTGTCTTGATGAAGACATCCAATTGTAGAATAGGTGAAGTGTAAATTTTTGGAACAACAAATATAAGTGTAGATTACAAAAATCAGAGTTCATTACTAGATGTTAGAGGTTTTCTAAATTCTTTCCTTCATGTTTAAGACATTCAATTATATTACTGAGTTGTTTAGTTCATCATACAATCCATACAGAAAGCTGAAATGCAGAAAGAAATATACAACTCATTTACAGAATTCAATTTTTTCTTCATAAGGAATTTTCAAATGTTTCCCACACAAGTCGTGGGATGTAACTGAAAAGTAAAGTACAACTACTGAAATAAAAGGTACACATGCATGAAAGATAAAGTAAAGGTGTATGAGTGAACCCATCATTTCCTTGGGGTTTCTTTCTTTGATTGAACCATCTCCATTTTCATCTTTTTCTTCATCTCCATTGTAGAAGCCACTGTACCTGAAAAGAAGAAAAGGATAACTATCAGTTACGAGCTGAGGGATTATTTCATATTCTTAGACTGTCTTAATTTGTGCATATCAATCTATAATAACATGAGATATAATTTACTTAAAGATCAAACTGCATACAAGCTTTATGTTAGGAAATTATAATATTAGTGCTCCATTAAGTTTATGGAGAATATTATTGTTGTGAGTTGTTTTAACAACTCACGTACATAGTAGTTTGTAGAGAGATTTGTGGGAGTGTTGTTGAACAACCTCCTTTTTTTTAGGAATACATATTCCTATATATGTGTAACTTGCTCCGCATGAAATTGAATATCAATACAGAGAATATATTATTATTTTGCTGTGTAAATCTGCTTGTTCTCCATTATTTGGTATCAGAGCGAGCAGTCTATTAGAATTTCTGTGAAAAATAATGGTTTAAGTGTGATGGATGTTTATTAGATTTGTGAGGAGAATTCACAATGATTTTCTTTCTACCCTCATGGATGCAAGAAACGTGGTATGTTCTGGCATAGAAACAGGCTTCATCGATTGCTTGAGTTCCTTCTCATACTGGAGTTTCAAAGTAACTGGATCCGCAGTCCCAAGTTGACAGCAATACCCAGGCACTATTGGACACGTCCCATAAATGCCTTGTCCTAAGCATTCACTTGGTTTACCAGCAAGCACGTAGTGGTATTCGGATTCAGAGTTTGATTATGTGATAATCATCTAAACTTGTGATCGGTTCATTGTTTATTGAGTTTCATATGAGAAACGTGTTTTACTGGTTCATGGTCGAGAGTATCTCTGCCAGGCAAGACAATTTTATTGGCAGATCTATTTTAATGGCAACATTTGAAGACATTCTGTGTTATTCATTGAGCTCCTGAAGCGCCCATTCACATTATTGTGTCCAAGATACCAACTGGTAGCTTTAATGTAAACTGCAAATGTCATACACGTGGATATGCACGTGGAAGTGAAGGATTCGTAAGGACAGTAATATTCAACCTCCATTCATTTTATATTATTTTGAGTAGGTCAGTAGTGTCGTTAGTTTTACAAGTCATTTTATTAAAATTCATGCCTTGTCGAGTTGTCCAAAGTTTTATGTTAGAGTCACAGATCTATAGGCAAGTTCAATATTATTTTGTTGTGTCCCCATAGTCGGTTCTTTTATGTTTTTGACTACAATTAATGTGTGTGTCAATACTCAAGTCATCTAAATAGTGTTTATATTATTTGTTAGTCTTGTATCATCATTGAAATATTAATGTTATTATTGTAGATATTACTTTCGTCAAGTGTCAATAAAAATTTGAGGTCATGTAAAAGAGTGCATTTTCGGTTGAAACTGACGCTCTAAGATATAATGGACATTCCACTAGAAAAATTCAATGGTCTCAATTTTCACACATGGAAAATCAAGATCCAGATGCAGTTGATGAACAAAGATCTTTGGAGGATAGTAGATGGAAAAGAACCAGCACCTTCAGATCCGACCAGATTGGCAGAATGGGAAACACGGGATGATAAATCCAAAGCCATTATTGGCCTTGCCCTTTTGGAATCTGAATTACATTATGTTGATCTAGATAAAAACTCGAAGGACATCTGGGATAATCTGAGCAAATTATTTGGTTCAAAAGTATTCAATGCAAAGTTTTCTCTAAAACTTCAGTTGTTCAAGCTCAAAATGAGTGATGGAGATACAATGTCTAGTCACATCAACAATTTACGATCTCTTCTGAGACAACTTGTAGAAGTAAAAGCCCCAGTAGACGACGAGGATGCAAAAGCTATTCTGCTGAATAGTTTACTACCCAAATACAGTAATGTTGTTTTCACTCTTGGACAGATACCTTCTAACTCATTGGAAGATATGATATCAGCTCTCCTAGCTGAGGAAAAACGGACCAAAGAAGATGTAGAAGAAGAAACAACAATGTATGTAAAAAGGAAGTACAAAAAAAATTTCTAAATATAAAGAGGAAAGAGAATGTTTCTACTGTAAGAAAAAGGGGCATTCAGCTTCATTTTGTAGAGCTCGAGCTCAAGATATACTTAGTGGAAAACTCAAAGGAATTGAGGCCAACTTTATTACTGAAGAAAGATCAGAGAATGAGGAAGAACAAGTAAATGAAGACAGTGGTTCTGAAGACTTCTTGTTCTGAGCATGATACTGGAGGATGGAGGCAAACGGAGGTTTGAGGTCATTTAGTGACCTCTCGTCAGTCGCCAACGACGGGGCCGCACAGATGGTTTGGTGACATTTTTATGGTGTATTTGCTTTCAGCTTGTGTCATGTGCTTCTTGTCATAGTTCCAGTATCAGTGTTCCTGTTTGCAGTGTTCGTGATTGAATAAGTGGAAATTTCACATTGAGGGGGGGAACATGATCCAATGTTCCATTTCCAGTATGTCAATTTTTTCTATGTATGTATGAGCAACAGATGTTAGCAGAATTTCCTATGTTATTCCCTACAGTGAGATGTGATGAGGGCTGAGAATAGTACTTGGCATATCATGATGTGGTTGTAGGTAAACCACTTGAAAACCTTCATTTGTGGTTTGTGGTAAACCAATAGTAAAACCACCATTCTTGGTTGTTGGTAATCCATTTGCAAAACCATCACTTTGTGGTTTGTGGTAAACCAATTGCAAAACCACCATTCTCGGTTTTTGGTCAACCATTTGCAAAACCATCCTTGAGGTTTGTGATCATCCTGTGAAAATCACCAGATCATGAGCAGGTGCAAGTATAAGGCAGGTTTTCCCCATGTTCGCACTAAGGGGGGGAATGTTAGGAAATTATAATATTAGTGCTCCATTAAGTTTATGGAGAATATTATTGTTGTGAGTTTTTTTAATAATTCACATGTGCATATTAGTTATGTATGGAGAGATTATGTGGGAGTGTTGTTGAACAACCTCCTTGCTTTTAGGAATACATATTCCTATATATGTGTAACCTACTCTGCATGAAATTGAATATCAATACAGAGAATATATTATTATTTTGCTATGTAAATCTACTTGTTCTCCATTACTTTATTCACCCAGAAAGAAGAAAAATAAAAAAAAAAGAACATGGACATAAGAGAGGCACAAAATCCTAACTATTTTCTTAAGTGTCCAGGTACAGGTTGTAGCCAAGAAGAAATAGACAAGTCATGAGTACATGTTGGAAATAAGGAAGAATGTAACTCAAAGTTTCAGCAACTATTCTGAAATAGAAGAAGCTGTAGTATAGAAGAGAGACTGGAAGATAGAAGTACATGTTCTAGTTTACAACTACGGAAGAAGAATCAAATTTCAAGAAGCTGAAGTTAACTAGAAAGAAAAGATTACAACTGAAACATAATGAAAAGAAGATTCTCAGAAAATTTTGATAGGGCTTCGCTATGTAAAATGGACATTTACAACTTTTCATCATGTTGTTTTCAACTATCACATGCTTTTAAAGGATTATGTAAAACAAATAAGTGATACATAAAAGCAGAAAATCATGCCATGATCAAGATAACAATTATCATGTTTTAGTATCCAACTACAAATCAGCTTCAACAGAAAAGTGTTACATTCTATATTCTGATTCAGAAAATAATACTACTATAGCTCAAAAGGGAAGGAAGAGAGAATTCTGAAAAAAAATAAAATTCCAGGGCTTCGCCATGTAAAATCAACATTACAAATTTTTCAACAATGCTATAAATACTACTATCAAGGAAATAAAGTATCTAATTAAATAAATAAGTTACAATATTTCAACAAAGCATCCGAATCAAGGCTTATGCCTGAAAATGGTGTTACAGTAGATAAAAATTGTTTGCAATTTCCAGAAAGTGACTTTTCAGTTACAGAATCAACTTCAGAATCAAAGAATGCAACTACAGTTACAACAAGTTCTTACATAGCAATTCAAAGTAACTTTGGAAAGGAGATTTTGGTATCTCAACAGAGCTCTAGAATAGAGGGATTACAAAATAGAAAATCAGAAGATCCATATTCTACTCATCTTAGAGCACTAGTTTTCAGTTTAGCATTGCAATAAGCACAACTTACAAATCTCAAATACAAAAGGCATGCTAGCATTTACTTCTCATTGTTTTGGAGTGAGGAAAATCAAAGGAAGAATGAATTATCAGTGTCTTAAGTCAAAGAGGAAACACCAAGTAACCTTACAAAGCCCAGAATAATCAATGTTCAGTCAGAGTATTAGAGAGATCACAATGAAGAAAGAAACTCAATCACACGAACCTTTCTACAAGCAGGACAACGAAACAACCCAGATCTCATCTATGGTGGTAATTCAACACCCATCTAGAGTTGATAGGTTACATATTGAGACATGCATTGCAACTCACTCATAAGCAAAATTTTGGCAGAATACATTCAAGAAATAAACAAACCTAGTTTGGGTGTAACATTATCAGCGAGATCCATTCATAGAGACAAGTCAAGCGTGCATAGTACAGAAGCCACCAATATTGCAAAATTTATAGTATGAGAAACAATTGGAGTGCAACCAACTCATTCAAAGGAGAAAAGAAATGGAGATAGAATCCTCAGTATAAACTCAAGAGCTTCAACAAATGTCGTCAAGGTTTACAACAAATAGAGACGACGGTTTACAACAATATATCATAATCTCAAACTTCGAACGAAAGAAAAGTGCAGATTCTAGTCATTAATTGAAAAATCCATCAATGGATATCAAGATGTCAAAGAAATAGCAAGAACTCACTGATTTAACCGAATCTTTTCAAACCCTCAAGTAGTAAATAAGACAATGAGTCACGAAGTGAGTTTAATACTCGAAATCTCCAAGGGAACACAAAGAAATGCAAAAGAAAACGGGTATTAGTTTTTAAGTCGAAGTTGTAAGGACCAAGTAACAGTGAAACTTTGAGGTCAGAAAAACTTAACTTCCCTCATCAAACGGTGATGCACATAGCAAGAGAACCGGGCTCAGCAAAGGTAGAAAATGGAGGCCTTTAGTTTGCTACAAAAGTAAATAGAGCTTGAACTCACGATGGAGGACAATACAAGACCAAACAAAACTGAGCTCCAAGAGAATGACCATGACATCCAATAGACCACAGAGATCCTGATAAAAAGAAAGACTAAGATTCAGAGCTTCATCAATGGCGGCCAATAAAGAAACTAAAGTATTCAAATTTATACAAAACTTGAGCTCGAAAAAGAAACAACCACGTGATACATATCTAATCGAGCTCAGAGAACAAAATGAAGAGGGGTCAGGTTTGCAAATATCCACCCATGCTAGCTTTTGTTCAGAGATTCACCTACTAGCATCGAATGGCATTGAAAATGGGGGATAATTCCTAGGGCCAATATTTCTGCCCCTCAAGCCATTAAGGTCTAAATATATATATGCCATCATCCCCAATCGACTGTCGAGTTACCCTTTAGCCTACCATTGGTTGAAACCACACTTCAACAAATTACCAACATATACAACCAAGTTCCTATATCCAAACCTATATCATAACGATCAGGTATCCACCTATACAAATATTCAGTGCCATGGGGATTGAGGATCCTCTTGCTCAATCTTAGACCACCTGTTGCAAATGCACCACCGACCTACATCAATTCTAGCCACCACCCTAACCATTTGTCAAATTGCACGGCATAGAATCAATCAGGATCACAATATACCGCTTCCATCCCAAAGGTTTAGATCAACAATCCTCATAAGCTCAATCAACTAATTATTTCACTAACATTGGTTGACCGACCCACATGGAGACGTAACACACCATAAGAATGGGCCATATAACCACATTCATCCTAACCCTGCAAAACAAATCTTCCACTAGCCACATCCACTAAACCTCCATCAGAATCAACTATTAGTCTAGAAACACATTTATTGACTCAAAAGCCAACCAAATTAAGCCACAATGATAACCAAAATTCATGATTACACTTTTGCATTCTCCACAAGAATGCCATACTATCTGAAGGAAAAAGGACAATGTGGAAATTACTTGCACCAAATCAGAGACATAGCTTATGTTCACACAAGTGCAATACTTCCAAGCTCACGGTGTGAAGGACAACTATTCTACCCATCTCCTAAGTATCACTGGAACTTGCAACTTCAGTTAGATCTCAAGAGTAAGTTAAACTTGATTAAACTGCCTACCACAATCTACTCTAACGTATGATCTAACTATCCCTTTATTTATATAAATTTAAGGGACTAAGGATTAGAGATTCATGGGCAAGTAAATTGATTTGCCTTAAAGTGGTATATTTTAGGAAGGAGGGGTAAATTAGAGTAGTTTCCAATATTGTGTGCCAAATTTTGCAAGTGTACAACAGGATGAATATTAGAATAGGAGTACTGAAGAAGTTCTGTCAGTTTTTGCCTTCTGAGTGTGAAGTAATTTCTTGCCTTACCAATTATTTCATAGCTTGCACATAATTCTGTTAGTCTTGTGAATGCAAATTCCCTAACCAATCATCTTATCCTGCTGCAATATCAGCACATTCTGCTTAATTTTTAATGTGCATGTTAACTGATTAATGTTTTTGTAATATTTTCCCTCGGTACCACCATGTTTTTCCCTTAAATAATCTATAGAAAACGGTTGGCTCGTGCATCAATAATCCTTCCCATATCAATCGTGCATATACTAATTGAAATCCCTCATATAATTTTGGTGTATCACCTTAGTTTATTTATTTTTACAGCTATCTCTTACCCTTATCCCCTAGAAAGCCAATTTATGATACATCAAAAAAGGAACCGGCCTTGATACCAGAGACTCGCCTAAAAATAGGTATACCCACAGACATGAGGTGTTTCCATTGTATCTACGAAAGAGAGAGACCAATTATTGAAGGCTTAGAAAACCTACAGCCATCTCTCTACATGGTGCAATTTCGAGAGATAACACACTGTTCTGAATTTTTCCACGTTTTCTGCAAAATATTTATCTATTCCTCATCAAATTCTGGATTTCTTGATTTTTTTGTGTTGGGATTGAAACCATGATTCCAACGTTACAAATTTTGTGCATTTTGGTTAAAAAATGCAAACGTTATGGCCTCTTGAGTGCGGGAAGCTATTTTGGGTCTACTAGGCATTTCTATCATTTAACGGGAATGGGAATTTAATTTAACAGAGATGGATATTTTTATTTTATTTTAACATATCTACCCTCATGAAAATTAAGATATCGTGGCGTAGAGGATGTTGTGCCCATTTGGAAAAGTCAAATTTTGTGAAAATCAGAGCTCGGGATCAAAATTTATGGCCATTTGTAGTTCGGGAGGTCAAACATTGACTTTTCCTTTGCATGCAACTATTTCAAGATTTTAGGGAACTCATGTCCCGCGTGAACTATGACCTTCCAGGCCTCCTTTTTTTGCATCACCCAATTTAGGATTTCCTATCCCAGTTGTTCCTCATTTGACCGGGCCGTCAAGGCCGTTAACCTCCACATCACCCGCACTGCTCTGAATTTCGGTGATTTTTCCTTTTTGGGTCCCACGCGTACCTGTGTCCTAGATGTCCCATGGACCGTGCAGGACAAAAACCTCTAATTTTTCTGATTCCTTTGACTGTGTCTTTTTTGGCGATGCGTGTCCCTAGTGTCCCTTTGTCCCACGGACCGTGTGGGACATTTTTTTCTACTTTTTCCACATTACACTACCTTATTTGCAAATCAGACCCAAACGCAATATAACGAACCTTGGTACGATCTGCACTGGTACAATCCGAAGCTCTCATATCTAATTTGCATTAAAATAAGTTTGCGACCACATTTTAAAGATTTTTTTGGAATGTTTACTAACTCCTTTGATTTTTCTTGGACATGGGAGTTAGAGGAGCAGAGAGGTACCCAAAAATCAAAAATATCCGCATTCCAGCCATTTCTACTTGTTCAGCTTGAAGAAATGATGCAGGTTATCAAAATTACTTTAAGGGGTGAATTTTGGATAACAAGAACTACACAAGATAATTAAAAAATTAATAAATAATAAAAGGGGGGCCATATGAATACCATAAATGATTGGAAATGATAATTGCACCAATACAATCCTAAATTTGAAAAATGATCATAACCCATACTTAGTGAATTAGAAAATCGTTACCATTACACATTTACTACTGGCACACCCGGTGGGAAAACGAATCAGATCTACATGCAAGTTACAGATTCTAGAGCATATTTACAACAGATAAAGTTACTTTCAGGAACAAGCTACAACAATTTATTCTAAAGATTTTTATGATATTTTGGCGACTCCATAAAGTTGATTTCAGACCAATATAGGAGCATGTTCCATGCCTAAAGTGACTACGAGATCATCGGTAACAGGAATTCCTCCTGATTTTGTTTCTTTACCTTTGAATTCTTCTAGAAGGAGAAGAGTTGGTAATACATTACCCTATAATAGATCTGGTTTTGATAACCCTCCTCCTGATATTCCTTCACCACGTATCAATTTTACAATCCATATCCCAGTTTTTCCAATGGCCCTTCAACCACCCAGAAATTTTGTGACCTTTACTAATGGCAGCCCACTAGTAATTCCAGTTTACCATGATATTCCTAATGCTGCCATGAAAAGTTTGCCATCATTTACCGGTGAAAATCAAGTTACACCTGTTGAACATATTAAAGATGTTGTAGCCATATGTGCAGTCCATAATATCACTCACGAAGACGTAGTTTTAAAACTTTTAGTTGCATCTTTTAAAGGACAAGCCTTGCAATGGTATAGAAATATAGATATTGGAAGCATAAGATCTTGGGATAATTTAGGTGAAAAACTGTTGAAACAGTTCCAAGATAATTCAAACCATTTATCCCTCATAGAACAACTATCTACTATAAAAAGAGCCCCTCATGAGTATATGTCTAGTTTCAACATCCATTTTGTTAGGACTTGGGAAAGAATCTCAACAAGTGTTAAGCCTCAAGCTAATCACGATTTCCTTTATTACCTCTGAGCTTTAAATAGCGATATTTCAACTATGATTCAATCCATGGGAGGTGATACTCTTCTTTATGCCTATGACATTGTTATAAAAGCTGAGAACAACCTTATTCAGGCTGGTAAATTAGCACCAAGGCCTATAATGCCATTTTTAGCAGATTTAGCCCCTATTCCACATCCTATTACAATTATAGAGCCTGATGTTGCAGCCCCATCCCCATATATGTTTAAAACCTTGCAAAGCAAGGGAAATAAGCCAACATCAATTGAAAACATACTTGCATTGCCTAACAGACCTTATCAGACTCCTTATCAGCAAAATCAGCAAAATAGGCAGCCTTACCAACAAAATCAGAATTATAGGTAGCCTTATCAGCAAAGGCAATTTGATCTGAACGTTCCTAGAACATCTAATGCTTTGGTTCCAGTTAATATGGCTACAGAAGAGTGGTGCCAACCTTGCAATCAACCTCATTCAGCTGCAAATTACCCAAATGCTTTCTTGAACCTGAATCTTGTTGCACAACCTCAATCTGAAGCATTGTTCATGCCTCAAATGGAGAGTGGGCAGTAAGAAAATAATGTCCATAAAGCACTTGAATAGAATTTGGTCAGCTTCAATGAGGAAGATTTCATTGCAGTTACCACTAGAGCTCAAGGAAAGACTACTGAGAATAAAAATAGCAAAATAGACCTGTGTTGCCCACTATTACTGATAATTCAACATCTACAGCCCAAAAACTAGCTAACAGTCCTGTTGTCTCATAAATAACAACAAATATTACAGCTAGTAAAGAGCAGCAAAAACAGCTACAGCCTGATCCTAGAAGATTATTTATTCCTCAGATATCTAAAGCTGCTGAAGCAGAATCAATTTTTGCTAAGGCTTATTCTAAAACAGTTGGATCTATCTCTAAAATAGTTGCTTCTTTTAATATCATTGATGTAATGAAAAATCATGATGTTAACATCTCGATGTAGGATGCTTTAAGCATTCCAAGACAGCAGGATTTGCTCTCTCATGAACTAGTTAAGTTGTAAATTTCTTCCAAAATAGCAGAAAAGGAGGTTCAAAAGATAGATATGGTCCTTGGAACACTTGATCAAGACCACCTGAAAGGGGTTAAATGGATGGTTCAGAAATTTTTAAATGCTCATGACATAAATAAACCACCACCATTTTATCTATCACTGATTATTGGAGAAAATATAGTTCATAACTGCATGGTGGACAACAGTGCAAGTAGCACAGTTATGCCAAAAGCAATTGCAGAAAAATTGGGCCTGCAGTATGAGCCTACAGAAAAGAGTGTTTTACAGCTTGATGGAACTGCAACTAATACAGTTGGTGTAATCAAAAATTTAGAGGTAACGTTACACGCTTGCCCAAATGTTTCCATTCTACAAGATGTTACTGTTGTGGATTTACCTACATATTTTACTTTGTGCTTATTTAGATATTTTACAGCGAAAATAGGAGGTTATCTCTCTTCAGATTGGTCCTTATTTTTTACCACATGTTATAGCACTAAGGTTACTGTCAATTCAAAACCGCTGGCCAGATTTCACATTGAGCCTCATTCTCCAAATGCAGTGGTCAATTATTTAGCATTGGATCAATATGATTTTGATGATGTAGCTCAAGTTTCAGCATTAGAGGGTGTTTCTAACATGTTTATGCATGAAAAAATAGTTGAATAACATGCCCATGATCCTTTTAAGGAAGTTAAAGAACATCTTTTCAGTGTATATTATATGCATGAAGAAAATGCAATAATTCCCTTGCTGTCCAAAACAGAGAATTCAACAGAAGGGATTTGGAATCTTCATTTCGATGGAGCTAAGAACAAGAAAGAACGGGGAGCAAGTTTGATGCTCACTTTCCCAACAAATGAAAGGCATTTCACAACTTTCAGTCTCCAATTTACATGCACTTGTAATGTAGCTCAATATGAAGCATTAATTCATGGCTTGCTTTAGGCCAAAAAAAGAGGTATCAGTACATTACAAATCTTTGGCGATTCTGAGTTGGTTATCAATCAAGTAAAAAGATTCAATGTTTGTAAGAATCCGTTAATGAAATCTTACAGACATAGAGTTTCAGACTTAATGGAAGATTTTGAGGCTATTAATATTCAGTCTATTCCTAGAACTGAAAATAAGCACGCGGATAGACTTGCAGCAGTCGGTGCTAGTTTCGAAGTGCTAGAACAGATAGAAAACATCAAAAATCAGCCTCATATTAAGCTAATTTTCAGGCCCTCTATACCTGATAACGAATCAAATTGGCAGGTTTTTGACAGTGATGATCAAATCTGCAGGTTTTTACAGCAAGAAGCTGAATTTTCTACAGTAAATCAGGATAAATTACAACATTTATACGGTGACCAAATTGTTCAATTAAAGACAAAAAAATTTACCTCAATGACTTGTCACATTGGAAGACATCTTCATTACTGATGACCAGTTGAGAAAAGACAAAACTAAGATGTCAACTCATGCTGATAATTATGAAGAGATTTCAGTTGATGAAGGAAAGAATTTATTCCTTGGAAAGGTATGTTCCTCAGCTAAAAAATAGTATTTCATTAATCTTTGCATAGAATTTAAAGATGTTTTCACTTGGAGATACCAAAACTTGAAAAGGTTTGATCCCAGTTTAGCACAACATACCATTAAATTGCAGCCAAATTCTAAACCAGTTAGGTAGAAATAGAGGCCTGCGAATCCTAGAATAGAACCTCTTATGAGGAAAGAGTTATCAAAATTGATTGAATCGGGAATTATTTTCCCAGTTAAGCATTCAAGTTGGGTAGAAAATCTTGTTCCTGTTCGGAAGAAGAATGGAGAAATCAAATTATGTGTGGATTTCAGAGATCTTAACAAAGCATCATTAAAAGATCATTATCCACTATCGAATATGGATCAGATTTTGAGAACAATTTCAGGTTCAGATAGATTATCTCTTCTAGACGGTTACATCGGATACAATTTGATTTTAGTCTGAGAAGAAGATAGATATAAAACAGCTTTTACCACCAGGTGGGGTACTTATGCTTACAAAAGAATGCCTTTTGGTATTTCAAATGTCGGTGCAACGTTTCAACATGCAATGGACATGGATTTTCATAGCCTATTAAATAAATGCATCCTTGTTTATTTAGACGATGTTACTATATTTTCAAAAGATTTTGAAGAACATCTAATGCATTTAAGGCATACTTTTCAGTTATGCAGGCAATTTGGAATATCCTTAAACCCCAAAAAGTCTATCTTTTCAGTACATCAATGTAAACTACTAGGCCATATTGTTTCTAAGAAAGGTTTAGCAATTGATCCTTTCATAATCAAAGCCATATCACAGCTATCATTGCCTCATCACAAGAAGGCATTACAAAGCTTTCTTGGAAAAATCAACTTTGTTAGAAGATTTGTTCTAGATTTTGCAGCATTAGTTAAACCGCTAATAGCTATGTTAAAGAAAGAGAAAACGTTTGCTTGGACCAGCGAAGGGAGAGAAGGTTTTGAAGCTATCAAAACAGCTATCTCTCAGGCTCTTACTCTTGAAAATCCAAATTTTGATAAAGATTTTACAATGTATGCACTTGCAGGAGCTGAAACAATCTTAGCTAGTCTAACTTAGGTCAATGATGAGAATATCGAGCAGCCAATTGCTTTCTTTGGACAAAGTTTGCATGATTATGAAACAAGGTACACATTTCTTGAAAAACAAGTAATTTCAGTAGTTAGAGGACTAAAGAATTTTTAGTACATGCTTTCAAACAATAAAATTCATATTCTTGTTTCTCATCCAAGTGTGAAATCTTTCTTGCTAAACAAATAATTGAATGAGAAAAGAGCAGGCTAGATAACGAAGGTTATGGAATATGATGTTGATATCCGAGTTGCTAAGACAGTTCAAGGTAAAGGATTATCTGAACATCTAATTGCTGATATGGAAAAACAACAAGCTACAGAACCTAAAGATTCAGAACAACATGTTGAAATTACGTATCAACAATCAAATATCATGGTCCAACTAGAAAATCAGCAACCTGAACTTTCTTAGGGAATTCAAGAATCAAGGTGGATGACTGATTTGGTTAGCTATTTATAGCATAGCACCTATCCGGAAGGTATGGATAAGAATAAACGAAGGTATTTCAGGTTATAAGATATTCCTTATATTTTTGTTGATGGTGTGTTGTTCAAAAGAGATATAAATGGAATCTTACTGCGATGTGTTGATTACGATAAAATTCAGAAAATATTATCAGAATTCCATGAAAGACCTGCAGGAGGTCACTTCTTAGCTTGTACTACAGCCTTAAAGATCATGAAAGCAGGTTATTATTGGCCTAGCATATTTAAAGACTATTTTGAATGGATTAGAAAATGTAAGAAATGTGCTTTCTTTGTTGGAAAATAACATTTAGTTTCGCTACCTTTGCACCCTATTTCAGTTGATCAGCCTTTTATGCAGTGGGGTCTTGACTGTATTGGCATGATAAACCCACCTTCTTCACAAGGACGTAAGTGGATCTTAACTACTATAGATTATTTTACACGATGGACTGAAGCAATAGCCTTGAAAATTTCTAATGAAACTTCAATACTATCCTTTTATGAAGGTATAGTTTACAGATTTGGTGTTCTAGCAACTATCATATCAGATAATGCTCTAGCATTTCTTGGTGCTAAAGTAACAGATTGGGTTGTCAACCATGGAATCTATTTAAGCTCTTCATCTAATTATTACCCAAAAGGTAATGGCTTAGCTGAGAGTACTAACAAAAATCTATTAAGGATCATCAAAAGAACACTCAAGGATAATCAAAGAGCTTGGCATATAATGTTGAATTTAGCACTTTGGGCTGACAGAGTGACTCTTAAGAGATTAGTTGGTAATTCACCGTACAAACTTGTGTATGGAAAAGAAGCGAGAATGCCTATTTCAGTTGAGTTACCTGCATTAGATTTGCTGCATCAAATGGAGCTACTTGAGAATGAACCATTGAAGGTTCGTTATGCAAAGTTGATGGAATTACAGGAGCTAAGAGATCAAGCTCACTTAAATATGGAAAAGAATCAGAAGCAGATGAAGAATACTTTTGATAAGAAAGCCAAATTCAGACTCTTTAATGAAGGAGATATTGTGTTGAAATGGGATGTTGATCATGCAAAGCCAGGAAGACACTCAAAGTTTGATACACTCTGGAGTGGTCCTTACATGATGTCATCTTGCAAGGAACACAATGCTTTTCAGCTTCGAAGCTAAATTGAGAGGAACTCCCCATTCCTGTGAATGGTATGTTTTCTCAAACACTATTATTGAAAATATTACAATGATCGTTAGAGTAGGATTTCCATTCAATAAGTGCAGTTTATGCACATTGCATTGTTCTTTATTTCAATAAGTGCATTCATGCATGTGATCTGGTTTGCCAGATCTTTTCCCAGCTTTAGTTTGTTTTGGAAGCATTAGAACTTTCGGAAAAGGTAGATTTTGGTTACATATTTGGACTCCATGCCCAATGGAAAAGAGTAAGGCACTCATCTACAAGCTAGCAGGAAGATTTCCCCACAGTATCACCAGAATTGTTGATAATTTCTACACTTGTGCAAAAATGGGCAACTCAAAACTTTGTTATGATGGATAGCATTGGTGAAGTATATCTAAGCTAGTGGAGATTATATAAATTTAATTCATTACTACTGGTTTATTTAAAAGATTACATGAAATCTGCAGTTATGTGTAATGTTACAAAATGTAACAGATCACATACTCTGTAATTTCATGATGCCTTCAGCAAAAGAACACAAAATCCTAAAGGACAGCTGTGTTATTTTGATGAAGACACCAAATTGCAGAATAGGTGAAATGTTTGGTTTTAGAACAACAAACATAAGTGCAGATTACAGAAAATCATAGTTCATTACTGAATGTTACAAGTTCTTTAAACTTTTCCTTCATGATTAAGACATTCAATTATGTTATTGAGTTGTTTAGTTCATTATATAATCCATATAGAAAGCAGAAATGCAGAAAGAGATATACAACTCATTTACAGAATTCAATGCTTTATTCACAAGGAAAATCAAATAATTCCCACACAAGCCATGGGATGTAACTGAAAATTAAAGTACAGCTACTGCAATCAAAGGTACACATGCATGAAAGAGGAAGTAAAGAGTATGAGTTAACCCATCATTGCCTTGGGAGTTTCTTTCGTTGATCGAAGCATCTTTGCTCCAACTCTCTTCATATCCTTTGTAGAGGCCACTGTACCTGAAAAGGGAAAATTAACTATCAGTTACGAGCTTAGGGATTAAATCATATTCCTACACTGTCCTATTTTGTGCATATGAATCTCAAATAACAGGAGATATATTCTACTGAAAGATCAGAACTGCATACATGCTTTATTCACTCGAGAAGAAGAAAATAAATGAAAGAAAGAAGAAGACATGGACATAAGAGAGGCCAAAAAGCCTAATTATTTTTCTAATTGTTTTCTTAAGTGTGTAGGTGCAGGTTGCAGCCATGAAAATTTGACAAGTCATAAATACTTGCTGGAAAGAAGGAAGAATGTAACTTGATTTTTCAGTAATTGATTTGCAAATGGAAAAGTAACAGTATAAAAGAGAGACTGAAAGGAAGAAACACTTGTTACAAGTTGCAACAGAAGAGGAAGGATCAACTTTCAAGAAGCTAAAGCTATATAGAAAAGGGAAAATAGCTAAAACATGATGAGAGAGAAGATTCTGGGAAAATTTTGACAGGGCTTCGCCATGTAAAATGGACATTTACAACTTTTCATCATGTTGTTTTCAATTACTACATGCTTTAAAAGAACTATGCAAATCAAATAAGTGATACTGGAAACAGAAAAGCATGATATGATCAAGATAAACAACTAGCATCTTTCCAGTTCTCAATTTGCTATATCGGTCCAATAAGAAAGATGCCTTTTTCTATATTTTGGATCAAAAAATACAACTACTATTTCTGGAAATGCATTAAAGAAAAGATTCTGAAAAAAAATTGTCAGGGCTTTGCCATGAAAAACCAACATTTCATATTTTCCAGCAAGCATCTAAATGAGAAACAATTGCAAAAAGGAAATAAAGCATCTTAATCAAGGTATATACCCTGGAGATAATATCTGAAATAGTTACGATATTGTTCCTATTTTTTAGAAAAACACTTACAGGTTACATGTTCATAGATAGAAATAATGTAACTACAAGTCACAAAAGAGCAATCCAAAATTGAATTGAAAAGAGAAGTTTCCAAGTGAAGATGCAAGATAATATACTTCAGAAGGAACAAATTCATTCAGAATAAAATATCCAGGGGTTCTTATGCACTCATAGAAAATGCTTGGAAATATTTTAGACCAAACAACAGAAGAATCAAATAGTTAATGATCATGAAGTCCAAGTATACAAGTGATTCAAGTACAAGTATGGATAAGATAGAATTTTACAAATACAAAATGCAAGATTGATCAACATATCTTCTCTCAGTTCCAAAAGAGCTACAGATTTAGATGAATACAAGCTACAAGTTACTTCATGACTAAGAATATTTTCAGTTAAGGAACAACTAAGAATGCAACCAGCTCAAATTTTTTGATAAGCACAAAATTTC